>NDGN011294377.1:0-14990 GCA_002564285.1 Tympanoctomys barrerae
CAATAATTCACACATTGCATACATTCTTTCTAGTGGTTAATTGCTGTACAAGATGCGGACATGGTATCCTATTTACAAATACCATTAGAACAAATCACTCTATTCATTATTGGTTCATATTTTCAGTCCAGGGTTGAGTCGCTCCAAGACGACACAGCATGGTAGGAAAGCACAATGGAAGTCAGCTGCTGTCTCATGAAGCCAGGAAGCAGGAACAGAAGAGAAGAACTGGAGACAAGGATACACCCGTCCAGGTCACTCCCTTGCTACCCACCCCACCAGGCCCTACCTCCTAACAGCAATGCAGCTGCTGAACGGAAGACTGCATTGATGAGTATAGTTCTCCCATGGTCCAATCACCCTCCACTCACATGAAAACATTTTATATCTAAACCATAATAAGGTCCAACACTTAGGACCTCATTTAACCTTAATTATGCCCTTACTCCAAATAAGGACATGCTGGGAGTTGGGGCTTTAGCCCCACATACAGATGTATGTGTTCGTATTTATTCCCTTACATGTAAGTCAGTCAGAGAGGCCATTGTTGATAAGACATGGTAGTTTGTTTTAAGATGGTCTTCAAAAAGCTGCATTGCCTGTTTTTCATATCCTGTGCAAACTCCTCCCAAATAAATCAGGGTTCTTCTCAGGGCAATACAGTCCCATGGAGATTGAGGTATGTGGCTTCTGGAGCTGGATCTTAAAAGGTTCTAAAGTTCCCACTTTGTTTTTTTTTTTAATCACCCAACTCTAGGACAAGTTGGTCGCTGTGGCATGAGGACCATTAAGAGCCTTAGGAGAGGATGCAGATAGGAACTCAGGCCTCTCACCAATATCACTAATCTGCCAGCTACATGGATGAGTGCCCTGGGAAGCAGAGCCTTGGCCCCAGTGAAGCCTTCAGAAGCCATCGGCCCCACCGAAGTCTGGACTCCAATGTCACATGAAGCCCTTAACCAGAACTACCTGCCTAAGCTTCTTCCCAATCCCTGGCCCACAGAAAAGGTGAGGTGATGAATGTTTGTCACTGTTTTAAGCCACTGAATTCTGGAGTAGTTCGTTATGCACTGAGAGGTGTAGTGTCATGTGCAGTGATATTGAAGAAGCAGAAGGAATGATCAGAAGAACTGTGCACTTCTGGGGATGAAACGTTTCCAGTGGAAGGAAGAGCCAGTGTTAAGAATGTAGCAGTGAGCACATCTGGTGAGTTTCAGGATGTGACACATGCCACTGTATTACCAGTGATCTGTAATAGCCACTGTCTTAGAAACTGTCATGCTTTTAACTATTACTTATATTCACAATCCCAAATTGATATTTCCATGGAACTTCAATGTCTTATACCCAAAAACCTAATCAATACTCTCCCTATATCATTTAGTAGATAGGTCTCTCAAAACGAACCAAAATCAGATTCTGGTCTTTCCCATTTTATCTCCCTCCTCATCTTCCTCATCTCTGAAAGTGAAGTAATTCAAGTACTCAAGGAACATCCTTAAAGATAACCTTTTCTTCCCCCACAGGCCCACAGGCCCATCAAAATAATCAGCAAGGCTCATTAAAACTCCTTTGAAAACATATGCAACACTTCTCCACACCTCTCCTTCTACCAACATATTGCAATATACTGTAATTTATAGTTTGATTGTAGTATAAACCTTCTAGCTAGTTTTCCTATTTTCCCTACTTTTTCTGGTCTTTATGTCTTCTCGGCTCCTACTCTTTTTTAGTTTGATTAAGATTCAATCATGTACATAAGAATATGCCATGCTTCTGTTTGCCAATTTGTCCAATGTAAAATGTGTGTGTGTGTATGTGTGTGTGTGTGTGTGTGTGTCCATCTTGCTCATTGTAAAAAACCAAGATCTTTATAAAGTAAGGCTCTTCAGGACCTTGCCCAATTATTTTCCTACCAGCATCTCCCTTATTCTCACCCTCTCTTACTCCATAGCCACAGTGGCTTCTCTGCTATCCCCAGAAATAGGCCAGGCTCATTTGTGCCTCAGAGCCTTTTAGAATACTTTTATCTGGGACACTCTTTCCTCTGATATATTCAGCATTCACTCCCTTCCCTCCTTTAGAAATTTGTTTAAATGTTATCTCATCAACAACATCTTCCTTGACCACCCATAAATATTGTGGGTTCCTCTCTTAGATCTTTCTTTCTTCCTTTATTATTATATAGAGTCTTTATCGCTACCTGACATGACATGTATTTTACTGATTATTTATTTGTATTATGTATTTATTTTATCTGACTCCTTTTATAAGAGTACAGACTCCATGATAGTAAAAATGGTTTGAGCCACATTCTAGAACAGTGCCTGGCTCATGGTATATGCCCAACTAACACTGTTGAATGTTTGATGAACCTCTTGGAATAGATATAAGAACCTCTAGGACATAAGTAAATGATGAAAATTGATGGATAACCTTCTGGGCATGAAGTAATGAGAAGAGCTTGGCATGTTCTAGAAAGTGGAAGAAAGAAAAATAAAGAAAAGATATAGAGAGAAGGGCCCAGAATGGCTGTGAACCTGCCTGGGAAGAGAAGTTCTTCTGTTGCAGATGAGTCCAAAAGATTAGGGACTTCAAAACTACTCCAAAGGATGTTTCAGCTAGCTTGCTGTCAGTGTACAATATATACCCCAGTCTTCCTCTGCCTCCGTAAAACACTCATACCAATTCTTCCTTGCCTGCTAATGCTAATGAGTAGAGGGGATTCTGCTTAGAAAAGTAGAAGAGAGTTGACTTTGCGTCTAAGCTGGCAAGGGGTCAACCTGCTCAGATGCAGAAGTCAAAGGCCAGGGGCACAGCTGATATCTAAACTGCACATGAAATCTTTAATTTCACCATATATTTCCCTTTGATGGCTTCTGTAGAATACAACGGTGATTTCAACAAAGATGAGGATTTTTCATTGATTAGATGTTGTTCACTGTGGCTCTGCTCCAATTCATCTTAAAGCAGCTGCTTTCCTATACATTCTTCAATTCATATTCATAATTATTATCAATAACCACCACATACATATAGATTATGCCAGACAGTATATCCTAGATGTGACTTCTGAGTCAAACAGCAAATTCCCAAAGGAGGTAACAGAATGTTGGGTATATCTGAGGAAAATTAAAATACAAAGATAAGAATCATATTGTATATTGTTTACACAATACTAAATTGAGATAGGACATACAATAACAATAGAACTTATTTACAGAGAAAAAATGTAAGCTAAAAAAATCTTCAATTATGATTTAATGTACATTCTCTCTGGGTAATGAGAAATTATGATTTAATCTACATTCTCTCTGAGTAATGCTTATCTGTCTTTATGTTATTAACATTGTGTTGCATTGATTATTAACAGAGTGCATAGCCTAAAAGAGCCATACACCTTATTTTTCCTTTAGTCTTTTCTTATTTGGAGAATTTATTTATGCCCTGTTATGATTTGGATCTAGGTTTAAAACACACACACACACACACACACACACACACACACACACACTAGTGCAAGGATAGACTATTACTCCAAGAGAATAGAACAGAAAGCCAAAACACCTACATGTTGTAAGGACATTTCATATATATAATAAAAATAGGCTAAGAAAAACCATTGTTAAATAAATCATATGGGAACACTTGTTGGCTGATGTGGGGAATTTGAAATTTAATACCTACCTTACAAAATGCCCAATAAATTCCCAATGGATGAAGAAGTCAAACATGAAATATAAAACTTTTAAACTTTTAGGATAAAAGAGAAAAGAATATATTTATAACTTGAGGGTTTGGACACAGAAAAATTTGTTAAACAAAACATACCAAGTACAGGGCTGGAGAGGTAGCTCAGAGGACAAAATGCCTGCTTTGGCAAGTGCAGGGATCAGGGTTTGATCCCCAGTCCCACATGCCACACCAGCCCCATGGCTGGGCGTGCTAAGCTGGCAACTGAGTCCAGGCTTGGTGGCACACACCTGTAATCCTAGGGGAGGCCTGCAATCCACAGGGAGGATAAAAACAGAAGGATCACTACAAGTCTCAGCTGCATAGTAAGAACCTGTACCAAATACATAAAATTTTTTAAAAAATAGCAAGTATAACGCTTACAGAATGACAATTACTGATAAGTTAGACTGCTAAAACTATGAGCTAATATTCATCAAATTATACAATTAAAAGGTGAAGAGACAAACCCACAAACCGGAAATAAAAATTTGTAAATCAATTAACTGAGAAAGTATTGGTATTTTGAAAATACAAACATTCCCTAATGATTGCAAAAGCAAAGAAACAGCACAATATTTGAGTCAAAATATACAAACAAAAACATCTTAGAATAGAACCAATAGACATAAGAGATAGTTAATAATTTTTCTAATGTTCCTTATTAGTGTTCACAAAAAGAAAAATTATAGCAAGAACAGACCTCTTCATCCCACTGAATTTGGAATTTAAAAATTCAATTATCAAGTGTGTGGAAACTATGTAGATTATTGTAGAATAACACTACTGATAATAGAAAACAATTCGGCACTGTTTAGTTAATGATATACATATCCTCTGTATAACTTGTCAACTTTCTTCTTAGGTATAGCTCATACAGAAAATTCTAAAAATAACAAAATTGTACAGCACTTTGTAGTTGATTAGTATTAGTATGTGTTGTATTCAAACAATTATTTGAATCCATTTTTTGTAGGTGTGAATAGTTTTTTCATAGTTTAGTTATCTTGTCAGGGTCATATAGTTGCTTGATCACACTAACACCTGGAGTTATTTTTTTCTTTCCTTGGGAACAGGTTGAGTCTTTTCCTAGGGATCCATTCTCCTCATGCTTATGGGCTCTGGATATAGCTCCCTGTAGATGTGGTCATTCAAAGCACTGCAGTTATTGTTTCAGGAATAACACGAGACATAGGGCTACCCAATCAAGTGAAGTACAGAGCTATTGGCAAATAATCTTACCCTTTCATGGGTGCAGAGCATGGAAAGAGACAAGACCAAACTGTTATAAGCCACGAAGTAGAGTCTAAGAGCAAAGCTGACAAAGCAGAGGATATCCCTGAGTAACAGAAAGAAGGGCAGTCTTGATGATGTAATTCACACCCTTAAATTACCTAAGGCCTACCCAATCAGACCTACCCTAACCACCTGGGTTGCTTAAGTGATAATTTCCCTTTTTGTTTAAAAGATTTTTTTCAGTTGTTCTTTTTACAACTTACAATACAAGGAATTCTGGATGTCACAATGAAAAAGCCAAAACTAGAGCTCACGTGGCCCCTGTCCACTTCTTATCACACTACCAGGCAAGGTATGTCAAAATTACTTGAAAAGTGAAAAACAGTGTTTTTCTTTTACAAGAGAATCTTTGAGGTTGTATTCCTCCAGCTTGTTATGTAGAAACTATTTGTCTTTGTTTTTCTGTTTCTTTTTTCATATTTAGTTTACACTTCACCTAATTCAAATTCAAAAGCTGCATATTCAACGTACTTTCTTTGCCAAGTTCTTCTTAAATGTGGTCAAGGACAACAATCTATAATGAGAGATAAATTCACCCAAACTACCAGTTGTGTTTAAAGGAGTATTCCCTCTCCACAGGGAGGGGAGCACTGCCTCTAGGATGCTCATGTCTTCTAACAGGCTCACAGCACCCCTATGATCCACTTCACCAGCTGGAGTCGATGAACCAGCACTGAGGGACTCTGGAAACTGCTCCTGTAACTGCAAAATTGTGATTCCCAGACAGGTCTGACGAGTAAGAATGCATGTGTGAGGACACTAGGGAAAGGCTCCTTGAAAACATCACTTCCCACAAATTCCACAATGATGATCACCATCCTAGATCATTAAAACCATCCCCAGAGCAAGTAGGTCAGAATATCTAATGATGATCCAGAGATATCAGCACCACTGCTGAGACTGTAAAGCATTCAGAGTCTTCAATGTTCTCCACTCTGGCTACTCTCTTTCCTTGTGCCTTGTGGCTGCCCATCTGCCTCCCCCTTTGGGCTTCAGCTGCCTGATTCCTTTCTCTGTGGAAGCCCTGCAATGAGCACCTGATTCAGACATTCCTCACAGAGAAGGGCTAAAGCTCCAAAATTAAGTCTTTGTCTCTTTTCATCTCAATGAAATTTCCATTCCTTTCCTTAAAGGATTCCTTAATCATGAGAATTGGAGTCACACAGGGCTAGGCTAGAAGCCAAGCCATGCAACTTACAAGCTAATTAAACTGGGAAAATTAGTTGACATTCCTCAACCTCAGTTTCCTCACCTGAAAGTATAGCCCCTCACCTATAGGGTTATTGGGAGAATAAACTGAGATAAGCCTTTTTATTCATTAGCTGGCCCAGAGGAAGAGCCCAGTAAACATTGTTATTGCTACTAATAATAAAGCAATAAAGATGGAAAAGATAAGTAGGTTTAGCCACAGTTGTAGGAACTTATCTATTTTTAAAAAGAAATTTAATTCCCAGTGACAATTTTGGAGAAGTTCTCATTCACAATTTGCATTTTACATCTGTTTTTGCCTGTGGGGCTTTTTGTAGAACATATCATATATCTCTCACTGTAATAAATCTCAACATTTTCTTTTCACATGATCCATCAGTTCTGAAATAAGAAACTCTTTATACATAGCATGCAATCAACACAAGCAATGCAAAACAATTCCCCAGCACAAAGATCTGATACAAGCAATATAAAAGAAGACCTTTCCCCCTTTTCTTTTTACCAATTTACTTTGCAAATAAATTGCTTTTCTTTAAAGGTCATTTTGTTGTTTTAGAACACTTCACACCTGACACTATCCTCTTACTGTAGGAAGTTGTACAAAGGATATTTTCAGTAATATTTCCTAAGATTTTATCCACCACATTAACAGCCTTTTCCCAGAGAGAAAAAATGACTCATTATGGTGACTAAGTACAGTGGTTTACCTGGAAAAAGAACTCTTATAAAAGAAATTCTATATATCTTCCACCCAGGTAAAAAATAATAGTTTAGTACAACTAATATTTATTAGATACTTACATATGCCTGGCAGTACTCACTAATTAAGAAGTTTAAATGTGTCATCTCATTGAACTCTGACAATTATTTTATGAAGTCGGTATCATCATCCTCATCTTTAAAATAAGAACACTGAGGCTTAGAGACATTAAGTAACTGAGCAAGCCATACAACTAGCAAGAACAGATTATCCCCTGCCCTCATGTATACTAGGTGATGAAGTGCTATATCCAAATTTTTGGCCATGACACTTCCAAAGTGACATGTTAGGAAGTATAAACTCAGACAGCTTTTGAAGACCTGACTAAAAGCACCCAAGTTCCTGTAAGCCTTGCAGCCTCTGCCCTCTTAGCCTTCCTCACTACTTGCCTCCTCAACTTCCCCTTGTCAAGGATGGAAACTAGAGGATTTCCTAATTTTTAGACTGCTTTATCAAGGAAAGATCAGACACACTAGTGACTCTACACAAGACATATATTATCTTCTTTCATCTTGCCTATACTCCTTTGCTCTGGGTATCACTTCCACTTCACAAAGGAGGAAATAAACAGAGAGATTAAGTCAGAGGTTAAAACTATATTTAGCTATAGGGATATTATTTTTGTCCCTCAAAGAAGTATTAAAATATTTGAAAGAATATTTAAAAGTCAGAAAACTAAACCACTCATTGTGGCAGAAGTTTGTCTTCCAGCTACTTGGGAAGCTGAGGCAAGATGATCACTTGGGCCCAGAAATGTAAAGACAGCCTTACACAAAATGGTGAGAACTTGACTCAAAAAATAGAGAAAGTTACATAATCACACACAAATTATATACTAAAAATACAGGTGTCTGAATTCTATTCAACATAGCAAAACTTTGATAACATTAGCTATAGTCCCTTATGGCTGTCCACAGCTAATCCTGAGGGGTAGCTACCCAGGGCCAGTGCTCTCTAGCCATCTCTGTCTCTGTCAGCTGGTGTCACACAGGACAGTTTCACCCCTCATAAGAACAGGCAGACCGCTATGGTCAGGAGTGCATGCTTCCCCAAAAGGCCTTGGACGGGATATCCCTCAGACACTGTCACCACCTTTAAGGGCTCCAAAACGCCAGTGGTTCCACAGAGGAAGGAGGCAGAAACAAAGGGAGTGAAAGCATCCACTGAGTCTGCTGGAGTCACTACTTGCCTTGGGATATGTTTTTGTACATTGTTACAGAATATTGCTTTCATTAATTGTTTTATATAAGCATCTACTGTTCTGTCGCCTCTGTTGTTTTGCCACATGACTTCCTTAAGAGCCATTATAAGAAAAGACTTAGCAACACCACACATTATCCATTTTCCCCAAATTATGGCTGAGCAGATAGTCCCCTAAGAAAACACTGTATTTTCCAGCCTCCCACACTGCCAAATGGTCCAATGGGATTTCACATCAATGAGAAATGGAAAAACAAGATACACAATTTCGGGGACTTCTACAGTCTACCTGAATATAGACTGTACAATCCAAGGCTAAACCACAATAAGGAAGTAGCCAATATCACCCAAGGCTAAACCACCAATAAGGAAGTAGCTAGTATCAACATGTGGACATTTAAAGAGATTAGAAAGCAATGAGACTGAAGAAACCTGCTTTTCTGTCCTGGTGACAGCCCTGATCAGTCCAAAACAGTTTCCAGGGAGATAAACTTCTACTTCCTTATACCACAATTGTTTTGTGTATATTCATGACAGCAATCTTCCTCCCCTTGTTCAATTTCACTCTGTCCATTCTGTTTCCCTGTTTTTACTCAGATTTCAGAGGATGAGGCATCCTTCCTTCACCGCAGAGTTTAGCCTTGAATCCTGACACCACTTCTTGAGAGCTTCTTGAAATACTGGGCAAGTTACTTTCTTCTTCTAACTCTGATCTGCAAAATAATAGTTGGAATGATTTGTCGAAAGGATTAAATAAAGTCAAACAGCAGTTCCTGGCATTTCAGTAGCACTAAATAAATGTCAGTCTTTTTCTTTCCTGGTTCAAATCTAATCATCACTCCAGAGCTCTACAATTTTTCTCTGCTCTGTGGATTCCATATTGTCATCAACTATCCATCTATCTTCCTTGTTTTTAACCTTTCCATCTTTATTGTTCTTTCCATTGACACATAAATAGATTAAAGCCTCACCCATGCAAAAATTAAAAAGAAGAGTTTGGTCAAACCAAGAAGCGACCCTCATTTCTCCTCTTTGTTTTCAAAGACAAAACTCCACAAAGAGTTGCCCATTGTTTCCCATTCATTCTTCAAGCTCCACCCTTCCCCATCTCACTTCAGCACCCTCCTTTCTCTCAGTATACTTCAGTAAAAAGTTGCTAGTGCCATTCCAATTCCAAAGCCCTTATCTTTGTCAACCTCTCCAAAGCCCTAGAAGCGGCAACACAAGCACCTTGTCAACATTCCCTTTGTACTTGATGTCCATGACTTAACCATCGCCAACTCAACCTCCCTGGAAATTCTTTCTCAGTCAGTACACAGTCCCATAACTTCTTCCCACTCTTCCATTGCTAACATTTTCAGGGCTGCTTCTGGGAGGGGTGACCCACCTGTATACGTGAGCTGGGTGCAGTGACACACTAGCCAAAGGCCCCTCCAGTAACAAGAATCTCTTAGCTTGGCTGTTGAGAGTGCCACTGGCAGTAAACACTCAGAGGTCAACCTTCCTCCAGAAAGAGGGTCACCTCACCAAAAACAGACTCTCTTCCCATGTCAAAGTGCTTGTCAAAGAAAAGATGTCAAGGTCCTACTCTGCTGCCCCAACTCCACACAATTTTGAAGGACCATTACATTTCAGACCACCGGCAGGACCACAGAGTCCTTCACTGGGACTGCTTCTCAGCTTGACTTCTCACCCTGTTCAACCCTACTTCCTGCTCGTTTCCATGGGCACTGATCCCAAAGATGCTCAGTAATAGACTTGCTTCACAAAAGTCTCCATCAATGAGTCCATTGTGTGAAGAGCCCAACCTGCAACAGTGATGGTGATTCTCCATTCCCGGTCCCTCTTTTGATTCTAGGCCCAAATTTCCATTACACCTCTCTTTTAGGTTTTCCAGAGGCATCTAAAATTCCATATTAACCAAAATGAATAAAGTACTCATGTGTGTGCCTTGCCTGCTGCTCTTATCCCAGGGGCTCACTCCCAAAAATGAGGGATGTGTTCTCAACCACTCCTCTCCCCTTGTCCTCCACATCCATGTGAATTAAAATTTATCCATTCCACCTCATAGACACTTAAATCTTCATGCTCCTCTTTATATCTATGTATACAACTTTGCTCTAAGATGCCATATTTTATTATCTTGGAAGCTACAATTATGCCCTTATTAAAATTCAGGTCTCCAGCCTTTCTACGATATCAAATTGCTAGTTGTATCTTAGTGTCTGTTGACAGTTTCTTCCCAGCCTCCTAGCTCCCCTTGCCAATAGCTGTGACTGTGTGACTCAGGCCAGCAGGAGCAGAAGTGAAACTTCTGGTATGCAATGAAACTTCTGGGTATCCTTGTAGCAGAGCTTCTGATATACAATGAAACTTCTAGGTATCCTTGTAGCAGAGCTGCTGGCCCTCCATTGCTCAGGTCCTCTTTCACACAGACTGGCATGCAAAAGAGGAGCTGAGCTCTGCAGAAGAGGATGTCACCTTAGGGAGTGGCAGAACAACAAAACACAAAGATCTTAGATTTCAATGAGTTCATGAAACACAGCTGCCTATCAATTGGTTTGCCTGTCTCCTACTGAACTGCTAATCAAGAAAAAACCTCTACCTTACATTTTGCATTGTCTTCAGCTTCTATTCTAACTTTAATAATTACTCTCCTCCAACCTTTTAAAAAATATATAATTAAGCCCATTACTCCACACTGAAATCTGACCGTGGCCCTCACATCACCCCTAAGGGAGAATCCAACCTTTTATAAGAAAGTTCTCAGGTTATGTATGAGTATGCTTGAGTGCCACCCCAGGCACACTCTCCAGGCAGCCAGGTATGCTATTGCTGAGTTCGAAGAGGCCTCTTTTCCCCAACCACAGTTCCATACCCATAGTTCTAGTTCCTGCCATAGGGCCTTCCATGTGAGCTCTTTACAATTCAGCCAACCAGAAAGTTGTGCAGAATGGGAGGTTAAGATCAGAGGAATCAGACTAACTTGGGTGCAAATATTGTCTACCCCACTTGCCAATGTGACCTATGGCAAAAGACTTCCCTTTCCTGTAAAACACACAGGGTACTATTACTTGCCCCACAATAGTTTTGACTGTTAAATCAGATGACGAATGTAAAGTCCTCAGGTGAATGCTTGCCATGTAGTAAATGTTCCATAAATAGTTATCATTACTGAGCTTCTCCTTGGTAGTTCTTTAGTTTGTTACTACAAAGAAGCGTGGAACAGCTCCCTATCCCCCTGTATCCATACAGACTCTGTAAGGGCAGTCCAGAGCAGTAGCTCACATTGCAATCCCACATAATAGCTCCCTAGTTAGAACCTGCCACTGACACAGAAGGGAGCCCATACCTTCTCCTTCACCCATATGCCCTGGAAATCTTGTGAGAGGATGAAAGGGGCCGTGACTTCCTGGTACAGGGCAGTCAAATTCCAGTATGCTTGTTTTGGCCATCAGCTCTAAATTCCTTTCTTCCATTCTGTCTTATAGAATCATGTGCAAGTCAACCCTGGCTTTCAGAATTCTTTTGGAAAACACTCTATAATGAAAGCCTCTCATGTAAGTTACTCAAGCCAGCTTGCAACATCTTGAAAGAGCTGATCATTAAAATTTCAGGAACTTTTCCAATCCATTGTTAAGCACCACCATTATTAAAAATTAAATGATATAAACTTGGCAGTGAAATAAATTATAAAGGTAATAAATATAAAATGGGGATGGAATTAACATCCAATAGCATAAATGAATCTCAAAATAATTATGCTAAAACCAAACAATAGAACAATACATGAACACATTATGCAAAATTCAACTGTTTTCATAGAATTAATAAGATTATTGAAGCCACACATGGTAAGCCCAGCACTTCAGGAGCTTGGATGATCACGAGTCTGAGCCCAGCCTGGGCAACTTAATGAGTTAGTAAGACCCTGTCTCAAAATAAATAAACAAAGGTTTGGAATGTTGCTCTGGGTGCAGGCCTGGGGCTCAATCCCCAGCACCAAATTAAAAAAAAAGAGTATTACACAATTTGTTAGTGTTTTTACATTATGTGCTTCATCATGAAGTTTATAGTAAACTATATATATATATATATATATATATATTCACAAATACAGTTCATTGCTGCTATTTAAACCTGCCATTAAGTATTTACCATCATTGTGTCACTGTGATGTTTGTCAGAAAACCATTGCATATCTTGCTGTTTCCTGTTCTTTCCTCAATTCAGGTCTCTATAGTTTTTTATCTTTCTGATAGAAGATTTCTTTGTTGGTTTTGTTCATTTCTCTTATTTATTTATGCATTCATTCATTTCTTCCTCTAACAAAATGCTGTACACAAAAGGAAGACTCTGAACTGACCAAATAAATATGACCCATGCCTCCTTGGCAGAGGAGGAAGACTGCAACCATTTCAATATAACCTACTTTCCTCCCTTTTATTTCTGTCCTGTGCGTATTTTTGGCATGGTGCTTTAGAGCTGACAAGGCACTTACACATAACTCCGCTTGCTTTAGTACAGCTGGATGCATTCACTCTGCATTCCCCTTCAAACTGCCTCACTGGGGCCTTGTTATAAAGCCAGCATGCATTTGCTAAAGGCATGGCAGACAGAGGTACAGGTGTCCATTGCATAGCATCTGCTGAGCTCAGAGGGGAGAATCCTTTAACCTGAGTCCACAAAAGCCCTGGACTTAGAGTTGCCTGACCATAGAGGTGTTCCAGGGGCTTCCTTCAACATCTAGGGAAATACAAATTGGAAGTATGCATTTGTTGAGGTACTCAAATGGTAGATGGCCCTATGTTCTTTCCTGTGTTTGAATTTTGTTAACTTCATTAATTGCTTGCATCCCTATATAAATAACTAAGGAGACTTACTCATACATAAAATATCAACCTATACAAAGCATATTTTTACCTGATTTATTCCCATGGACCCTAGAGTACAAAGCGTTGTACAAACTTCTTGACTTCATGCCTGTCTGGCACCTTCCACCCTTACTGCCATCATCTGCTGTGTCTCTGGTAGTTGTCCTCCCATCCCTCCACCCAGCTGTTCTTCTCCTCTGCCAGCCAGGTAGGACAGCATCTAGTCTTACTCACAGGCTCTTCCATCTGACAGAGCCCAGAACTACTGCTTCTCTAGTCCAGTGGAAAATTCCAAACATGCTCCATTCCTCGAAAGAGTCAATAGTCAATCTTCATCTCTTCATACCTCCATTCAAAGTGTTTCCTCCACCCACAATGTTCTTCTACTTCAGTGATCACTGAAACCTTACTTGTCCTTCAAACTAGAAAATGACACTCCCTCAGTGGTACTAGAGAAGCTCAGCATCTTAGGTCCTGGTTTCCCTCAGCCCTTTCTGAGCCTCTGGTCCTGGCTTCTCCTAGCCCAGCAATCACGAAATTTTCAGAGCTTTCAATGGATGTAAACAACCCACTCCAACACGGGTACCATGGGCTCATTCTTCTGCCCTAGCCCTACCTAAGCCTTTGGTGCTGGCTTCCCCTAGCCTCCGATGCTACTGGCTCCCTGCCTACTCTACCAGACTGAGAGCTTCTCAGAGGACAAACTCTTACATTAAACTGTATATTCTTGTTTCTGGAACGATGCCTAGCTCATCCACAGAGCAAGCAAGTGCCTTGTTACACATTTAGCTATTTATATTAATTCCACGAAGTTACTGCGCACTTAAAATGTGTCAGATCCTAGTGTAAGTGCTATGGATCATATGAAAGAATTAGGTCCCGTCCTTGTCTTCCAAAAGCTTACAGATGAGCGCATGTTGGTAGGAAGGGGGAAATGCTCAGGGCCCCTCCTGGGGCGAGACAAAGACGGCACTCACTTCCAGTGCACAACTTAAGGGCATGCCAAAAGACTTTCCTAAAGCAGGAATGAGCAGAGGGAGGTGGAAAGAAAATGCCCAAAACGTCTTGCATTGGGACCTTACTTGCCTAGGTACCAGGCAGACCAGGTGACCATCTGTTAGCCATTCCTTAAAGCAAAAGTCACTCCTTACATCAAGCTACCGGCTTACAGCGCCACTCAAGAGATTCCTTTTCTTATATGAAAATGAAAATAAAATTCATACAAAATATTAAGAGGGTAAGAATAATTAGTACATCTTGTATCATTATCTTAAAAGTGGTTACCCAGAGTGTAAGATGGCTGCAATAAAGATTCTCTCTTACAAAAAAAGAAGCAAACAAATGAAAGTACAAAATTTTCTAAGCCTCTTCTTTTAAATATAAAGACCTGATTATTTAGAAAATATTCTAATTTCTCCAAGAAGTATAAATTTCATGTTTTGTTTCAAAGGAAAGTCAGAAGAGATTTCTTCTCTGTAGGCACATGCCTGTCTGTGAGACAAGTCAGATTTTCAAGTTAAAATTTCAAAAATTCTCATTCTCTCTCTCTCTCTTGCATTGCTCATGTTTCTGAAAAATACTGTGTGTGCTGGCTCTTGGTAGGATGACCAAAATGCAAGATGGACCTGGGCAAAAAACAACTAAGAGTTTCATTATGATAAGTAGAAAGGTTTAAGTAACACCTGGCCACCAGTAAGCATTAAGGACACAGCCCATGTCCACAACATACTAGAACTTTGGGCATTATCCTATCCCCAAACTGTTAGAAGTGCTGGTCATATATTTGCCATTCCAGTATTTATGGTTTTGTTTTTTGTTTTTGGGGTTTTTTGTTTGTTTGTTTGTTTGTTTGTTTTCGGAACCAGGGATTGAACTCAGGCCCTTGCGCTTGCCAAGGAAGCGCTTATTCCACTAAGCCA
>NDGN011294385.1:0-13873 GCA_002564285.1 Tympanoctomys barrerae
ATAGAGTTTAGAAGACAGACAATAATCACATTGCTAGAGCCTGTGGGGCCCAGATCATTAGACAACTGGGAGAGCTGAGAGAAGATAATGTTGGGGTAGGAGCAGGCCTGCTGGAAATCAAGAAAATTGGAGACAAGTACTTTACATTCATCACTGAGTACAAAAACCCCAAGACCTGTACTATCCTCCTCAGAGGACCCAGCAAAGAAATTCTCTCAGAAGTAAAGCGCAACCTACAGGACACCATGCAAGTGTGCTGCAACATGCTCCTCGACCCTCAGCTGGTGCCAGGAGGTGGAGCCTCTGAGATGGCTGTGGCCCATGCCTTGACAGAAAACTCCAAAACCATGACTGATGTGGAGCAGTGGCCCTACAGGACAGTAGCCCAGGCTCTGGAAGTCATCCCTTGCACATTCATCCAGAACTGTGGGGCCAGCACCCTATGCCTGATGACTTCTCTTCAGGCCAAACACACACAGGAAGGCTATATAACCTGGGGTGTAAACACAGAGACAGGGGCTTTGGCGGACATGAAGGAACTGGGCATGCAGGACCCTTTGGCTGTGAAGCTGCAAACGTACAAGACAGCAATGGAGATGGCAGTTGCTGCTGAGGATTGATGACATCATCTCCGGCCACAAAAGAAGGGTGAAGATCAAAGCCGGCAAGGTGGGGCTCCTGATGCTGGCCAGGAGGGAATGGTGGGTAAGTGTACAGACCAGCAGTCTCCCTTTTTTCTCAGCCAGTGTGCCAGGAACACTGTGGGTACCTTTGTTTGGAAGGGATCAGGTTGAGGAGCAGCTCCCAGCCCTCTCTGTCCAGCTTAGTTTGCAAAAGGCACTGACATGTAGTTCTTGTCTATTGTAAGCTTTCCATTTAGTTTGCTTCCTATGATCAAATCTAAGTCATTTGAAAAAAAAAGTTACAGCTCTTAGTGTTTCCACTTGTAGTGATACAACAGTGTTACGTGTGCTGCATATGAATTCTTTTCTAGTGTACAGAATGCTCAGTGTTATAGTTTGGTCTAGATGTCTCCCCAAAGCCTCATGCCCTCATAGGGCTTTTACACAGGTGGCTGAATCCTGAGTGTGTGATGTTGGGATTAATGGTGTGTGATTACTGAATCAGTCCACTGCCTGGTTTGGCAGTGCCCACAGTCCCAGTCCTCTGGATAAGATAAAAAGGTGAGGGCCACGGAGATAGCTCACAAGCTCAAGGCAAGGTCCTGCATTCAATCTCCAATATTGAAAAAAAAAAAGAAGGTAAAAAAGTGAGGAAAACGCTGTTTGTTGCCTTCTACCCATCATGCAATGCTGCCCTCTGCCATGTCACCCTGACTTGGAGCCAGCCAATCATGGACTGAAACCTCTGCAGATTTTGAGCTAAACAAGCCTTTCCTCCCTTAACTTTTGGGCATTGGGCACTTTGTCTCAGCGATGAGAAAAGTAACTAAAATACCTCTGAGGAACTTGGAGCACACAGAAAAAACAGGGTTCAAACACCTAGGTGCAGGAATTAAAAAATCAAGATGAGGCAAAATAATTTGAAAATGAAATTTTCTTCATGAATGTGAAAAAAAAATGCCTCAGGAAAAACTGGGAAATTACCATTGAAATCATCAACTACTATGGGAGTTTTGAGACCCACCACAAAATCCAAAGGATTTAACAGAATTGAGAGAAGGCAGTGGAGTCTGAAACTACAGATATTTCAGTCTTCATTTCTGAAGATGTGAAAGGGAAAGGCTCCAAGATTTGTGGAGAAGAAGGACCCCAAGACTGCGTGGGAAGGAGGACCCCAGGATTGCTGGGGAGAGACCCTCTTCCCCACAGAAGAGTTCTGTAGTTGCCCTGACTTATCAATCCAGGAGAAAAAGATTTAGGGAAAGAGAGAAAACCTAAAAGTGTATATTGAATATTTTTGTTTCAATCTTTGTTTTATAAGTTTGAAATTATAATCTATAAAGAAGCATCAGATACACATGCACTGTACTAAAATATTAGACCTGTATTTTTTTTAAAAAAATCCAGAGTCTCAGCTGTAGGCTTATTACCTGATACATTTTCCTGTATCTGCACAGCTTTTCAAAATTACATCTAAAAGGGTCCAGTATTGGTAGAATATATGACAGATGTGAGACCTCGGAACTTGCTGTGGACTCTCTGTCCAGCCACAGTGCACAGAGGCACAGAGTCATGGTGGTGTGCAGCCTGCGCTCATTGGTGAAGCGGACGGCAAACACACGCGGGCCTAAGATGAGATTGCACCACTTAATTCTCCACTGACTCTAAATTCTCCTTCTAAATGCATTCTATGTCATTTCATTTCCTCCAAATCTCAGCAGTAACTCTGCTGTTTTTCTCTCCTGTCAATATTCTCGGTCTCATTTATTATTTCCTGTGGCCTGAGATTTTGCACAACTCGAAGGGAATTGTGTTTTGACTCTTATTAGAATGAGGTCCTAACCCAGAGGCCCCAAACCACAAAGCCTCTGCTGCCTTTAACTTAAGCTATGTGGCAACCATGTTTGAGTTATGAATTGTTTAATTATTTTAAAATCCCTTATGGAAAAAAAGGACTTTTGTAACCATAAATTTTCAGTGCACATTAAACCTTGCAATTCTTCCCTCGCAGTTTCTAGATTGCTGTCTCATGAGTCATTATCTTAAAAGCACATCTCATTCTTTGCTCATGTTCTCTAAGTAGCCAACCCAAAGATTTTCAGGCGCAAAGCATGTAAACATGAAAACCGAGTAGAAGGGGCCATGAAAGTGAATCGGAGAACATGGAGAGTGTTTCCATGTGATTGTCTAGTCATTTTTGCTTGGACGGAACACCCATCTCCAAACAAATGGGACATTTAAAGCAACGCTTTGGGTCTCCCATTACTATTACAATTTCTGCAGAGGAGAAGATTCATATCTGGGTTTCCAGCTAAGTGAGATCCGTGTTTACTGGACTAAGGAGACAGCCTTAGTCCAGTGGGTGTTACGATTCAGGTTTCATCTTATTCCCTCTCACTTGCCCCCCAGGGGCACAGAGACCCAGAAGGGAGGGCGGCCTCCCCGCGAGACCCATGGGAGGTCAGGTCTGTCCTCTGCAGAGGTTAGGCCGGGAACTACCACAGAAGTAAGATTAGAAAGCAGAGTGTGACCCACAAGGAGGATCCCCATGGGCCCCTCTAGCTATGATGAGCCACCTGAGTGAGGAGAATGGTCCATCATGCACCAGACCCAGGAGACATGAGCAACGGAATGCAAAATAAAAGTCATTCTACGTGAAAGTACAACCAGCCAGGAACCTGGGACGTGTATCACCCAGACAGCCTCTCAGGCCTAGACCTGTACTGGGAGAAACAGCCTCACAGGCCCACGTGTGCTCTCTTTGCAGCCTGTGTCTATTCTATGCTCAGGTACAGGCGTCTGAGAAGCCCCTTGGGCTGCTGTTGCCAGCCCAGGAGTGAGGGTGGGACAGCCCAGCCTGTGCTAGACAGGGACACTTTCTCTCCTGAACAGTGAATTCTGTACAACCATCTGGGGTGAAATCAGAAACATTTGTGCAGACTAAGTGTGCGCAACAAAGCCAGAGTGACATAAAGTTGCATTCTTCCGTCCCGGCCCTTCACGGGAAATGCCTCCCTCCGGCTGTGGGAACCGGACTCTGCCGGGCCCAGAAATCCATATACATGAGGCCCCGGCTCGAGCCAAGGACTCTGTGACCGATGTCTGTGCACAGCTTCTATGTTGGAATGCATTCGGTTCTGGCAACCAAAGAGCCCCCCAATCAGGTCCAATTAGGCCAGTATTAGATAGGTTTGTCTGTCTGTGGAGCACAACAGCTGGTCTGGCTGGGAGAGAACGAGAGGAGAAGAAGGTCAGGTTTTATTGCAAACTGGCTTGGGAGAGGCCTTAAGATATATAACATGCATGTGGCGGGCTGAGCAGTCGCTGCTTTTAAACATATATCTTATCTCTCACATCAGCCCCCATCATGGCGCAAGCGTCTCTAACGTTCAGTGGCAGCCGGAGCAGATGAGGGGAGGGGAGGGGGTTGTTGGAAACTGCTTTCACGTTTGCCAGAGCTATGCGAAGTTGGGAGATGGATGTTACTTGTTTATGGTGGGAATTCTTCTATGCATTCAATTAGTATTTATTGCTAAGGTATTATTTACTGTCTGCCAGCTCTCTAAGATTCATCCTGGAATAAAACCAGACGGCTCGTGTGTCCCATGGAACATTGTTCTTTAGGAGGAGAAGGGAAGAACCAACAAATACACTTGACAAGGGAGTCCTAAGGGAGAGTGTGAGCTGAGGGTTCCCTGGAGTTTCTGGTTCTGTTTGTGTGTTTTTAGGGAGCAAGAGGAGAAGGAGCAGTTTCCACTCCATGTGGTCAAAATGGTGTTCTCCCAGCCACAGTGCTGGCCAGATGTTGCCAGGAAAAAGGGTGAAGGGGATAACTGTGGCACAGCTCTGGTGTGGGCATCCTCCCTGGTCATAGGGCAGACAGCCGCTGAAGGGAATGAACTGGAGGAGGCCTGGAAGATGCAGAATCCAAAGTGGTGGCTCTGGGGAGCCCTGAGTACTGGAGGACATTGTCTTATCCTCTGGAGAGAGCTGAAAGCTGGCGGGGTGACAGATCTGATGCATCTTTTTGTTTTCTTTCTTTTTATGTTGGTACAAGGTCTCACTATGCAGCTTGGACTTGTAGTGATCCTTCTGTTTTTAGCCTCCCCAGAACTGAGATTGCAGGTATGTGCCACCACACCCAGTCTTGGTGGCTGGCTCAGCGTGCCAGGGGCAGGCAGGCAAAACATGTGGTGCCGGTGCCAGGAATCAAACCCTGGTCCTTGTGCTTGCATAAGCAGGAGTTTAGTCCACTGAGCTATCTCACTGGCCCTGACTCATCTTTAAGCTGCCTCTAGACTCTGTGTTGCCCAGGGACAAGGGCAGAGGCATTGCAGGCTAGGACAACTTGCTGTGTCCACTGAGTATCCTCACAGGCCAAACAGCTGGCTTTGGTGAACCATGAGAATCAAGTTTACTACAGTAGAGCCAGGAGGATTTTCTCAGGGGCTGGGTTGGGGTATAAAGATTGAAAACTACCAACCTTGGCTGAGAAAGGGAGTTACCACCACCCAGGGGTGGTCACTGGAGCCCAAAGTTCTCCATTAAGCACAAGCAGGTTTAAAGCTCCCCACTGGACAAGCTGGGTAAATACCAAGCAGAGTTTTGGGTACTCAAAGATAAATTTACTACAATAGGGACCTTACGTCACTGCGAATCCATGACCTGCCTCCCGAAACACAGCCCCACGAATAAACAAAATTGTTAGTCTAAGAAGCTCACGTTCTAAAAACCAACACAAAGGGCGGCCAGATAGCTCAGTGCACTAAAGCACCTGCTTAGGCAGATGCAGGGACCGGTTCTATCCCCATGCTGTGCCCGCCGGCCCCCAGGACATGACCAGACAGCGATTGAGACTGGGCGTGGTGGTCAGCGCCCATAATCCCAGCGCTTGGGAGGCTGAAAACAGGAGAATCACGATGAGTCTGCTTTGTGTAGTGAGACCCTGTAGACCTTGTACTGAATACATTTTTTAAAAATGAAAAAAATAAATAAAAAGCAACTCATACAGTAAAATTAATGTGAAGTTACTTGCAGTGGCTTAAATTAATATAACGCAGTCATATCCAGTTCTGTGTGGCTGCTCCTTCGGCCTCTGTGACTTGTTACACCCTACTTACCACCTAACGTTTCTGAGCAGGCTAGACTTACCCAGCCGTCCCGGAAGCCCCACCGTGGGAGCGACAGTAGGACTGACAGTAGGAAAAGCCGGAGGCCAGAGAAGGAGGGGGATATTGGAGCAGAGGAATGCTCCGTCCTCTTCAGATTTACAGTCTTTTGTTTCGGTTTTGAAGGGTGTTTCATTTTCGGCAGCCACCTGTATAAATAATTCATTGTCTCTAAGTCTGCCGGAAACAGCAGCTGGCAGCGGACAATTCGGGTGGAAGAAGATGAGCACACACGCGGTGAAGAGGCCGTATATCCTGCGAGGTTTGCCTCGGAGGCTTTGCGCCCTGCCGAATGAAAAGACCTTAAATCCAGAAAATATTTTGCTTGAGGATCCCACAAAATTACAAAATAATATTTTGTTTGTGCAGAGTTCAGTAGAAATGAAATTTGAAACGTTTTAGAATCCTGTCACTCAAACAGCACTGTGTGCGTGGACCATCTTAACCTGGCCCAGTCTTTTAAAAACAGTGTTAGTATCTTGTATTTGTTTGCCTCTTGTAAATTCGGATAGGATATCTCAATTCCACGTTTCACAGTTCTTTGGAAAGAAGCTGGGCACAGTAGCTCACTCCTGTGACTCCAGGACTCTGGAAGATCTCAAGTTCAAGCCTGATGCGGGCAACTGGATGTAGCAAGACACTCTGCCTCAAAAAGTTAACACATAAATTAATAAAATAAAGGGGTGAGGATGTAGCTCAGCGAAGGCCCTTGGTTCATCCTTTGGTATCACAAAAATAAATAAATAAATAAAATCAAAGAGCTGTGCACACGTTCTGCATGTGGGGCAAATGCACAGGCCAACAGCCGGGACATCAAATGCGAGTCATTTCTCCCTGAATCCTGCTCCCTCTGTGGAGACTACTGTGCAGCTCTGGAATCAGTTAACTAGCATTTAAACAAAACCCTAAGCCTCCATGAGGAACAGGCCTGACAGAGAATGAAGCAGTTTTGTGACATGCGGTCCCCACCAGGTGACCAAGCAGGGGCTATGGACACTGCAGAGAGGGAGTTGGAGCAGAGCAACAGGACCCCACGTAGGGGCTTGGGAAATAGTTAGAGGGAAGGACCTCTCTCAAAAGTTGATATTTTGGGGTCTAGATGTGCCACCTAGGCCTCATGTAGTCATGGGGAGGGCTTCTAGAGTTTGTGATTAGTTCATGATCCAGTTCTGGGATTATTGGAGTGAGTGCTACGCCAGCTCTAGGACAAGTAGCCTGTGTACAGTATAAGGGAGGGAGAAAGGCTTGCTCTCTGTCAATGATTCTTCCTTTTTGCTATTGCTGTTTTACTGTTCTTCACCACGATGAACTGCTACCCTCTGCCACGTGCTCCTCTGCCTTGGAGCCAGCTGCTTATGGACTGAAACTTCCACAAACTGTGAACTATATAAACCTTTCCTTCCTTGATTTGGGGTGTCAGGTATTTTGTCCCAGCAACAAGAGAAAAGTAACCGAGAGAAAAGCCCATTAGGGTCTCTGGGCTGCAGCGCCCACCGGCCCAGGCTTCGGTGTGGACACCTCAGGGCCTGTGGTGTCTCGAGGTCCAAGCCCGGGATCCTGGAGGGCAGTTGCAGCCCAGCTCACAGGTAGATGTGGGGATGAAGTTTATGTAACACACGAGTCTCCTTTAGAGTTGGGATGGGGTTGCAGCAGCTGTGGACACAAGGGGGCTGTGTGTCACTGACCCCCTAAAAGATCACTGCTGTCCACGACCATTTTCTCTTATTTCAGCCAACACAAACTTACTTAGCACCACCTTGTTGGGGTAGGCAGATTAAGTGTAGATAGTTAAAATGTTAGACCCATAGCAGATACATGTGCATTTTCAGTAGTAGCCTCTTCTAACATCCTTTGTGAACCTGATATGATGTCAGTGACGACTTTCCATGTACAGTGTTTGCCTTCTCCTTGGAATCCAGAAGCTTCCTAGAGAAATCTGTGGAAGGTGCTGTGGGTGTGGGCAGGACACCTCCTTAGGAGGTGAGCATTGCCTCTGTCCGTGGAAGCATGCCCCCCAGGACGCACATCACAGAGTGTGAGAGCGATGTGCCGTGAGCGTGCTCAGAGACTCAAGATTGACTCACAAGGCCCCAGGGATGTAGCGAGCACCCTGTGAGGCCCTGTCTGGGTTGAACTGAAGGATGGTGGTTTTCCTTCCAAAATAAGCACAATGTTGATTTTTGAGGATGTGGATCTTGGTTGCTCTTGGTGAACTTCATACTCCTCAGGGAGGGAAAGTGATGTGCATGCGGGTCCACATCCCTAAGCCCGCCGGGTGCTGTGTGAACATCAGAGTGGAAGGCTGTGGATCTGCCCATCAGGACGTCTTCTCCATGTTCTGCCCACACTCACTTAGCAACATAAGAAGCACGTGTCTATTCACATTGCCTGCACCTCTTAAGCCCTGAGAACAGGAGGCCCACTGGTGATGCCATTTCTTCCAGGATCCACACAGGGAACTGTGGGGTGCAGAAGTCGCTGCAGGTGTCCGATGCATGTGTCCTCCCAGTCTGCAGCGCCTGGGAGGAATGCTTCTCTGTGGGTCGCAGGACAGAAAGGGGACTGCTAGTGAGTGAGCACAGGACTAGGACAGTGCAGCTGTGCTCCTGCACGTTACGTGCTGGTCCTCAGGACAAGAGTGGAGCCATGTCTGCTAGGGCTGGGCTGCCCATGCAAACCCTCCCTGCAGTCAGCGAGCAGCTCCATGCAGGTCTGCAGAAGGAGGTCCAAGTGAACTGTGTGGGCTTCCCCAGCTCAGTGACTGAGCTGGAAAGAGGGATGCAAGACCTCCACCTGGCTACCTGAGTGGCGTTTAACTCTTGGATTCTTGCCATGTAAGCATTTCTTTTCCTGTTGCTTCTTTCAACAGAATATTGCACTCATTCATGGTGATCATTTCTCTATGATAGGAAAAAATTACTAGTTGAAAGTAATTGCTCATTATAAACTAGGCTGTTGTACCTTCAAAAATAATTAGAGGGAACAGCCTCTGTCAAAAGCCAAGAGTAAAATCTAAAAGGTACGATAGATACTGTGAAAGGGAAAGAGACTGTTCAAAGGAAAGAAACAATTGGAATGAGAGAAAAGAGAAAAGAAAGAAAAAGGGAAAAGAAATATATATGTACATATAAAGGATAGTTTGGATAATTGTACTGCTGATTTCTACTGATCTATTGAAAGGAACATTGATGCTTAATTTTTTTTCTTTTTTTCTTCTCTTTGTGTTTTATGCATTCATTTATTTTTTAACCATTTTTTACCACTTTTGCACGTATATATATGGCAATCTGAATAACTAATTTGAACACAACACTATGCTATGTGCAGTAAAACAATCATTATTGTTTTCTTATCATTTTTTCTAGTGAAATTCTGTATTGTTTCTGATATTTCTTTTTCTTTCTTCTTTTTTACTATTTTTTTTTTCTCTTTAAAAAAGCCCATTAGCATCTGAGTTGCAGTGCGTCCTGGCCCAGGCCTCAGCGTGCAGACACCACACAGCCTGTCATGATCTGAGGTCCACGCTCCCACGTCCTGGAGGGCAGATGCATACCAGCAGCTCATAGACAGGTAAGCGCTGGGCTGCAGATGATTCGGACCCGGGAGGCACGGGCTGCATACACACCTCTGATGGCAGGGCTGCGGGAGCTTGGAGGGCGATGACTTCTAAGCGTAATGTGAGGGAAAAAAATAGGACAAGTAGGAGCCACAGCCCTGAAGGTGACTGGGACCTAGAGAGGAGATGCATACACCTTGCAGGTGGAGAGACACGGGTCCCAGAAAATGACTCTTGGTCACTGATAGAGGCTGTCCGGTCCAGGTATGAGTGGAAGGAGTCACAGGGAAGAGGGCTGGAGGCAGAGGTGAGCAAATCATCCCAAAACCCCAGATCAAGTGCACCTGACTTTGACCTGGCAAGCAATCACAGAAACTTTCCTTTATTAACATCGAAGGTCCCCCATAGACCAGGCAGCCCTGACAAGATTAGCTCTCCCTTGGCTGTTCCAGCCCACAAACACCCCCTCTCCAACACACACACACACACACACACACACACCACCTTAAAAGCCCTGTGCTTTGCTTGTTTACTGCTGTCTTGGTCCACTAGACAGCCAGTCTGCTTGCTGCCCCCGATAAATCTTCTGCTCATGTCAGAATGCCTGGCCTGGTAGGTAGATTGCCTTGGCTTGTACCTAACAGTAACCAATAAGAAAAACAGAATTTGACATGGTTGAATGGGCTGGCTGGGATGGGTGGCTGAAGATGCAGTGTCAGTGAAATTCATTATTGCTGCTAAAATCAAAGAAATGTCAAGTGACTTAGGACTAGGGTTGGAAAGCCAGGGACAAGGTGGTGTGTGGGAAAATGAGCCCAAAGGAGAATTTCGTGACAAAGGAGTGGCTAATGATCTCACTTTAAAGAGAACAGTTACCCAGTTAGTTTCTTAAATTATATCCACAGGGTATATGGTAAAATTATCACTCCAGATTAGTAGGAAAAGGTGGATTCTTAACTGACAACATGAATATTAATTTTATTTTTAAATATCAGCCTCCCAGTGGTATAATACATAACTTATGTAAGGTAAAAGCTATATAAACAATAGAATGAAATATTTGAGACAAATTTGTATCATCTTACCCCTTCCACAAGCTGTAAGGAAAAAGTGAAGACTTCACCAGAGCTAAAATCCTCTATGTTAGTAAAGAACAGTGAGAGCACACAGTAAACTGGTAGGAGAAATAACAGCACACAGCCGAAGCGAGGCGGGATGGAGAATGCGTTATCAGAAGAGAGCAAATGTACAATCAAAGCTGCAGAGTCCCATGGCCTGTGGCACACGACATGACACTCCTGAACGGCGCTGAGGACTCCAGAGGTCTCCCCGGCCCTGTCTGTGAGGCTATCAAGGGTTTTCCCTGTGAAGGCTGGCTGGACCTGTTCACCTCTGACTTGAGGCTGCGTTGGGCCCCAGGACTCGGCCAGCCTGCGTGGCCGCCATCTCTGCCGTGGTTAGCATTTCTCCATTCACGAATGAGGATGAGGTCTGAACAACTTTCATGTCTAAAGTACTATTGCTCCTTTTAATTTTAAGGATGGTTTTATTGAGATATAATTTAGATATAGACTCCACCTTTTAAAATGCAGAGTTCAGCTTTCTGTTGGTATGGTTTTTAGCAGTGTTTTGTTTTAATTCTTAATTTGATCTGAGTTTTCCCCCTTTTCACTCTTGTTCTATTAAACTAAATATGCCATTTTTTATCTTTTAAAGAAAAAAACATGTTGTACCACTGATTTTCTCGATTTCATGTATTTGCACATTAATCTCTATTATTTCCTTTTCTCTGGTTTCTTTAGGTTTGCATTGTGTATCTGTTCTATTTCTGAAAGTGAAAATCTGGGTTACTATTTGAAAGTAAGCCATTTGTACCCAGCAGGGGCCTTGTGGGAACCCAATCTTGTTTGCTCCTGACACGGACTTCAGTCTCAGTGATGGTGACCAATACATCCCAACAGCCTGAGCTGTCTCTTTGTGGATTTAGTCTCTGAGCCTATGCTCATTTTTACTTATTTTTATTTCCCCTTTTTCCCCCTGGGAGTGGATATTCTGCATGAGAATATCTTCCTGTCCAGCCTGTTAAGCACTGAGGTATGAGGTTCAGTGTCTTTAATGATTTTATTTCAGTTATTAAACTTTCCCCTACAGAATTGCAATTTTCTGTCATTTATCTTTTTTTTAAACTGTTATCTCCATTTGGTGGGCCATCATTCAATGCACACTTTTTGTTCAATTCTTCAGACACAGTCTCCTTTATTCTTCCAGGGTACTCATCCCACTGGCCTAAATTCTTCATCTTGCTTGTGTAACACCTGCTCTGCCCAGGGCAGGCTGCTCTGGCTGTCCACTTCCATGTCTACTTCCACTCGTCTGTCTCCTCTCCCCTCAGGACTTTCTGTTGACTCTGAATGCTGAAGGATCAATGTCACTCTGAAGGTTACCCACCACCCAGGCTGGGTCATTCTGTGTCACTGACATCTCTACCTGGTGATAGGTGACTTTCCCAGGTGGTCCTCTTAAGTCATACCCCATTGCACAGTTATTAAAGAGTGACTGGAGGAGACTCCTATGTCTATGAATGCCACACTTGTGTCTGGGGTCCCCATTCCACTATGCAAATCGCACTTGCTAAGACTGTGCACATGAACACGGTGGCTTTCTGAGCCCAGGAACAGGTGGCAGCTCCTGAAAGCCTGTGGACATTCTGTTCCCAAGTTCTGCCTGCGGAGACCTCTCTTTGGGCACCTGTACACCAGCTCCCTGCAACTATGACAACTCACACTGGTAGCCTCAGATTTGTTCCCTGGAGCCCAGACAGGATGAAACTCTACCATTTACGTTATTGGCTAATTTGTTCACAGTGCTTTGCCATGAAAATTTCAACATATCTTAAATCATCAGACCTAACAATTTTTTCTTTTATTGAATCTTAAAGTCATATTGTAGGTAGAGTCTTTACATTGTCATATGAATGATGAACCCACCTATTTTTCCTTCTAGTATTGGCATGGTATCAATTTCTTATATGTGGTGTCCCAATATGCTTGTGGTTTCTCCTTGAGTGTGACATGGGATAAAGACCTAAATTGACCTTTGTCTTAACGGCTAGTTTGTGATTCTCTCACTTTAGCCTTGGAGGATTATAAATTCAAGTCCAGCCTGGGCAACTTGGCAGCAAAGGGAGATCCTATCTCAAAATAACAATAAAAATAAAAATGGTTAGGCTATAGCTCAGTGTGCAGACCTTGAGTTAATTCCCTATACTACAGCTAGAAAAAGAAAATGAACGATTTTCTTCTACCCCTTGGCTTCACTAACGTGAGACATAACTGTCCTCATGTGCTGGATTTGTGTATTTGGCATGGGTTCCTGTAAATTATTCCATGCCATGCACCTGTGTCACGCTGTCTGCATTAGAGAGGCTAGGACACATTTGACTGCCTGCCAGAGCTGCTCTATTGCACCACCACCATCCCCATTGTTTTCCTGGATTTTCTGGCTAATTCCATGTTTATCATATGAAGCAGATTTCTCTAGAGGCCTACAAAATATTCTCTAATTGTCATTTAAAAATATCTCATTTTGATGCTTTAATTTTCCTTTGTTTATTAGAATGCTAGTACATGTTAATATGAATGCATACACACACACACACACACACACACACACATTTTCCCTTCTTTCTTGTTAAGGCTAGCTAGTGACTTGTAAATTTTCTTCATTAAAAATCCAGAATTATCTACTAACAAAGGCTAACACTTTTCTAACTCCTAATTCATTAATTCTTTTATTATATCCTTTCTATCATTGTGCTCTTTGTTGTGTTTTTAACTTTTTTTTAAGCTTCGCTATTTTATTCGTATTGTAAAGAAAACAAAAAGCAACATGTTTCCTCTGAATGCGGTGTAAACATCTGTGCAGGCAGACACTCTGGGATGTGCACCTTTGCCTGCTCTTCATCCCAGGCACCATTCTAGTGTGGTCCAGCCTTGCCTTGGGCACCTGGGGAGCTCCAGGGCATCCTGGGCTGCAGCCCCACGGGGGTCTGCTGATGGTGCTCTTCAGTAGGAACTCACAAGTGCAGAAGCCCCCAAGCTCTGATGCACTTGAAACAGGAAGCAGGGATGGGCTAGGTGCAGACCTCCTGAGGTTTTATTTATGTTCTGCTCATGCTTGTCTGCCAGCGCCATTGCTTTGTGAATTACTTTATTTTGAAGCCTGGGAGCTTTGAGGACATTTTTGTCTCTTTGAAATCTGAGAGCTGTGCTGTTGACCACTCTTAGTCAATTTTCGTAGTCATCTAGTGGAGCTTTTATTATGTCCATTCATGACTGTTGTTAGTTTTGGAAAACTTCCTTAGGCTATAATTTTAAATCTTTTCTATTCCACAACTTATGTTTTCCCTTCATGGGTTCCAATTATATGTATGTTGTTTCAGCCACTTTTTCTTTCTTTCTTTTCTTTTTCTTTCTTTCTTTTTCTTTCTTTCTTTCTTTCTTTCTTTTTTTTTTTTTTTTTTTTTT
>NDGN011294412.1:0-13846 GCA_002564285.1 Tympanoctomys barrerae
GAGAGGGGGATGGAGGGAGATAGAGAGAGAAAGACAGGAGGGAGAGAGGAAGGGAGAGAGAGGATGGGGAAAGAGAGACAGAGAGAGAGGAAGGAAGGAGAAAGGGACAGAGACAGAGACAGGCAAGGAGGTAGGGAGAGAGAGACAGAGGGACAGGGAGGGAAGGAAAGATGGAGGAAGGGAGAGAGTGAGAGAGACAGGGAGGGAGAGAAAGGGAGGGAGGGCGAAAGAGGGAGCGGGGAGAGAGGGAGGGAGAGAGAAACAGAGACAGAAAGACAGAGAGAGACAAAGAGAGACAGAGAGACAGATCTGGCACATGCATTAATGGAGTTGTAAATAATTATTCATAAATATTTTTAGTAACAGCAAGCCCTAGAAAAGTAAGAAATGTGCACTATGATTTTTATTTTTATTGCAAGCAGGGGGGGAAACCCAGTCTCCTACACACTAAGCAAGCATTCTGCCAATAAGCTATAGTCCTCGGCCCTAAATCTTCAAAATCTTAACCTAGTATGGCAGGAAATGTCTTACCTAGCCCAATATGTTATCTACTAAAAAATAAGAAAACACAAAGCAAATTGAAATATTTGTCCATTACAAAGTGAATGTTGATTCTGGAAAACACAGATTGTTTAATTATTTTAGCATAGATTCATCATCTCTTCTGTTCCTATGTGCTTTGCCACAATAGTATACTATTAAAACAAAGAGTAACACAGCACTTTTAACATCAAATAAAATGAGTAAAATTTGGGCCAGGGATATAGCTCAGCAGCGCACCCCTGCCTGGCAAGCAAAATGTCTTGAGTTCAATTCCCGATATCAATAAGAAAATAATAAGATTTGTATTTTTCAATATTTATATAAATCACACCCAATTAACACTAATGTTAATAGTAACATAAATTTTTTGAGTAATGTGGCATCCAAACAGTTTTGTTGACATTAAATTGAAAACCACAGGTAATTTAGTTGAGCTTTTATTACAGAAACCGAGTGCATAAAAATATAGTTGTCTAGAGCCAGCTCGTCAACAGCTTCTATGATCTGCCTGCAATGACTACACATTCCCTTAATGAGCAGAAAACAAGGAGCACCAACATGCTACTTAGTCTTTGTTTCTCCTGCCAAAGTCCTTGTGCTCTAAATGCCCCACATTCCCCCTGTGCACAAGTCACTCATATTTCACAGTCGAGGGGATTCATACTGATCCAAATTAGCTCCCAAAAGGCAACAAGCTAATGCAATTAAGAAACGCTCTCTAACAGGCACGGAAATAGAAAGTGATTATGACAATAACATGTTTTCTCACCTGGAGGTCATTTAATTTCTGGTTCAGTTTTGATCTTCTTCTATCATTATTTCGATGCCCCCAACCTACATTCATGGGCTCTTTAAACTGTCCAAGAAATGTAGCAGAGAGGGAAAAATTCGCTTACTTTTAGAATGAATAATTTAAAATAGGCCTAAAAGCAGACTGTGAAGCCTAAAATCATATGGTCTCTTAGCTCTCGACATAAAAGGGAGTTAAAAGGGTAAGCGAAGTTGTCTGACCATGTATATCTCCTCAGTTAACTACTCTAGTCCAAATACGTGTTATCTGTCCAAACATGCTGGATCTGTTTTCTCAAGTGACACAGTAAAATGCAAAGAGCAACCCAAGGATAGATTTAACAGTGATACAAAACTGGGTGAGCAGGAGGGTGCAAGATCACTTGGAGGATTTCTCCAACTACCCTGGTGTTAGAGGGCGCATCCACTGGCCACAGCTCTGCTATCTCAGGCATTTCATTTAACCCCTTCAGCTCTGTTTCTAGAAAACACAGCTCACTGCAATTGTGCTGCAGAACATGCACAGTGGGCGGGAGCAAGTGCCGCTTTCAACGCTGGAGGAGTTAAGAACAAAGTCTTTGCACGTAGTCGTGCGTCTTGTCATCTATCGCGCCACTCACCACATGAATGACTAGGAAGGGGCCAGGTTTTGATCTTTCAAAACTTTAGGTTTTTCAGGTGGAAAAGAAGGATGTTTATAGTTATGTTCCAGATTATTGCGAAAATAAAGTGGGAAAAGGTATAACACACTTAGGTGAGTGAGCAACATATAGAAAGTACTTAATAAATGCTATGTGCCGTTAATGATGTGAAGAGGATTTTACACGTCTCTTTATGTAGACGTGTAACTAACGTTGGAATATTAGTAGTTTGGACCCCGTAGTTAGGGTAGCCACCTGTCCTACTCTGCCCAGGATAGGTACCTGAAAAAGTGGGACTGCTGGCTTTCTGACAGTTCACCTATAATCCAACAACAACAACAAACCCTGACTAATGCGCCCCTCAGCGTATATGGTCTGCTAAAAATGGGGTGTCCTGGTCTTCATTTTTCCAGAGAGAGCACACAGATCAACCACAAAAAACAGCACTGTGGCTCAGAGCAGTGGGATTTCCACGCTGTGAACCTTGCCTTTGTTTTGGATGTAGGAGCCTAAGATTTAACTTGAAAGACAATGTTTGAATTTGCTCCCATCCTGATGGGTTGTGAGACTCACGGGGGACAGCTAAACTGCGCTCCCTCATATCCTGGAGGCGAAGCATTAAATTCTCTGTTGCGCCGTGTCTTGCGGGAAACACCCTGGGTCCTGCTCTTCAGCTGTCTTCAGGTGCAGGGTCTGCTCCATGAGGCATTTCTGTACTCCTCCTCAAGGAAGACTTGGCAGGGGACAGAACTCTGGGCCAGGAACCTGGGCTTGCAAAGACAGAGCGCCCGATATGTTCTGTTGCAGGGTCATGAGCAAGCACATTCGAAGCAGGCTCTCCATGTATTAGGCAGACAGCTTTCCTTCAATGGTCTAATTACAGCTTTTGGCCAATAATGATAACATATACGGAGGAGCTCTGGATGAAGAATTCTTGTGCTTGCTTTTCTTTAAATAAGGTCATGATCCATTTCCAAAATACAACTGTAAGCCTTTTATTACATTCAAATTTGTCCTTCAAATCTAACTAAAATTCTTCTAAATAGAAGAATAAATACACCTGCCATTTGTATACTCCTGAGAATTTAAAGTTGTTTCTGATACTGAATTACCAAAGCAAGGTAGTCATAGATCCATGTGACATTCAAAGATCAGAACATAATGATCTCATTGAATACTTTTTATTGAAATCTATTTTTACCTAGTACATCAGGCAAGATTCCAGAATATGTCTATCATGTGCATGAATATAAATGTTTTTATAAATCTAAACTAGAATAAATTCTTTAATATTTTGTTGAATGTTCTCTCTCATTTTCTCTGTAATACTGAGATACACTATGCATATCTAAATATACTGAGTTAAGGATAATATACTTGGGGTCATGTGCATATTAAAATAGACCACATTTATGTGCAGTAGGACAGGGTCAAAATGAAGGGCTCTCCATTGTCACCTGTTATGCATCAATGGTGTAAACGGGAATAACTCTTAATCCAGATAACTCCAGTTTCCTCAGTCGTAAACTAGGGAAACTGCTGTTCTCAAGACTGAATTGCAGGATTACAACAGGCCACAGATCAAGCTACCTTCACGTATTAGGAAAATGGACTTTCACTAAAGCCTTATGTAGTTTGAAATATTATTAGGAAAGTTAATCCACTGAGCTGAAAACTCACTCAAATGTGGAATTACGAGGCTGCTTGGTGCAGGAAGCACAAGGTGTGTGGGTGGCTTGCAACCTGCTTGACACTCAAGGGCAAACGCCTAAAATAAGGGACGAGCCCAGGAGCAATAAGAAGGACAGGCCTGTGTCAGTGGAGTAGTCAAATTATTCTACTCCCTTATATCACTCAGAAAGACAGAACTGATGAGCATCGTAAGAAGGTTGAGACCAAGGGCAATGGCATCCGTCAACTGCTGCCCCGATGCATGCTGGGAGAAGGGCTCAAACATTCCTGAAGCTATCTGCAAGGTGAACTGCAGGCATTTCCCGCTACTCTGAGGCAGATAACATCCTAAGCAAAATGTAAGAATTAAATCTCTCCAACAGCAAGAGAATGCAAACAGAAACAATGAATACACTATGTATTCTTACTATATAACATTAATACACGATAATATATTCTTTCAAAGAGAATTGTTTTCTAGCTGCTGGTGGTGTGTATAAATAAATTTTAAGGCAAAGTCTTGCCTTAGTTTTAAAGTCATGGTTTTCTCTTTGATGTGAATTGTGCATGATAGGAAAGAATTAACAGCAAATGCCCTATAAAATAATTTCAGGAAATTACTTATCAAATAATTATGCTCATTATTTCAATAAATAGTTACATTGTGCTTGTATACTATAAAAGAAGAGTAATAATATTAAATGTTAGAAAATTACATGAATATTTACCTTTGGTGGAAGAGTTATATTTTTCTTGTTCTTCAATGAATTAAATGCACATAATGATGGAAATAAAAGAAAGAAATCAGCAAATTCATAGTTAGACATGGAAATATGAATTAACACAACGGCATGAGTAATAAATGCATAACACATAACGTGACATGATTCACTGCAATGACAAACCAAGTCTCAAATATGGCACTAAAATTAATCGAAGAAAGGATGGATACAGCAATTTAAAGATTTATAATGAGCAAAAACATTACATATTAATATTTTTGGCATTTGTAAATTATATTCCGCATTAGTTTTTCTTGCCTTTTAAGAATTATACATTTTAGTACCAATTTTACAAAAAAACCTAACTTAAATCGCTGTGATTTTATAATTATAACTGTAATTCTTAGTATTCATAACAAAAATTTTAATATCAGAGTATTACTCCATATGATTTAAATTCACCTGAAAGATCCTTTCTAAACTAAATAATATATATTAATATATTCTACCTAGAAAAACAAAATTTCAAGATATAATTCCTAATTATTACCCCAAATAATTTAATTTTTTTGTCTTACTCTAATTAATTATATTAAAATACCCCAAGGTGAAATTATTTGACCATTAAAGGCTTCTTAGACATTTCATAAAGATCTACCCCTGTCTCCTTATTGGTGTATTATTTACTGAGAAATATACCCAACCTAGGCACTTCTGAATGGGGACACAGTTAGAGTTTTAGGTACCAAATATAACAATGGAACAGAGACAGCACTGGGACGCTAGTTTTTAATTTATGGAAGATCTTCAAAGGCTTCTGTGAAGACAACTCTTTGGCCACATACACACGCACACAAATCAGGTGCGTGGATTCAGGAAATCACAAAACGTTTGTTTTTGATTTTAGCTGAGGTTTAACTTTACTGGCCTCAAGCTGTTAACTTCAAGTGGTCATCTTGTCCCAGTCCACGAAGAGGGCAGGAATACTAATACGCCACTGTGACTGGCTAAAATGTCACATATTTTGTACAAACAATTATGTTGCATCGAGCATCACTCTGTGTAAGAACTAGACTGGAATATAATGCTGAAATGCAATCAAAGAGAATTTCTGGGAGTCTTCAAACTCTATTTCCATATACTGTTTAAGTGATGTAATTTGTAGCCCCCTTTTTCAACTATCTCAAAATTTTAGTTGTCTCTTTGTTTTTCCTATAAATCTACTCTAACATAATTAGACTTCATGTTCAAAATAGGTGATCATCCTCAATATTTAAAAGTTACTTCAAAATACTTTTTTTTCAGAAAGTAAGTATGAATATCCTTTCAAATGGTAAGTTAGCCTTTAAAACAAGAGATATGTATTGCTTTTACGGCACAGAGTATAGAAAATCTCATTTATAAGCAAGCCATCTTTTCAAACAATAAAAATGCCCTGGCAAACATCTTAAAAACAATAATGTAAGTAACTGTATATGGAAAACGCTTGCATAAAATTATTTTGTATGTGCATTAAGAAGCTTTAATGTGACATATCTGCTTTTACCAATCAGCTATGAACTCGATTATTTTTTAGTAAACAGAAGACTACCCTTGCTAAAAATAAAATCAGACAACACAACCAGTGTTGGAAAATCCAGCGCAATGGAGACTTCAACAAACAGTTGTGAATAAACTGCAGTCAGTCCTAATCTTCACAGGAGACAGGTGAATTTTAACAAATTCTATCAAAAGAAAATTAATGATAACCATTTTTGTGTATCTTCAAGAACAACCGTGAATAGTGTCTCCTGAATCAAATTAGAAGTCAACTTTCTCAAATAGTGCAGGACAAATGTAGCTGTCATGTGATCTGTGCTGTGTCAAGACACAGATTCCAATGACAGCAAACACTATCGCCATTCACGAAAAGTCCCAAAGCACACGTTAATAGCATACAATATACTGCATCATGTTATTTCTAGAAAAATCCACGGCATAATCATTCATGCTTGTGGTCACATTTTTAATAAGTTGCTTCTATTTAACTTGTAAGATTAGATATTTATTTCAGGAACCCACAAGTAACCAAAAGAGTTTCTTAAAGTATTTATGATATTAAAATGACACCATTAATATCATTTTCGGTCAATCTTTTCTTCCCACCTCAATTCAATCCTTACACATTGATGATTTCTCTGAAAGACAACTGTGAACAGGAATATTGTAAAGTTACATTGATATCAAAAGCAGAACATGAGATCTTTCAAAAAAAATCAAATCTAAAATCCAAATACAATACAAGTGATTCTGCACAAGCAATTCTTACTTCTCCAGAAGTACGTATAACATGATTATAATCCCACTCTGTGAGAATTATGCCCAGTACTCTTATATGCTTATGAACCTGTACAGGGTTTTACTTGCAACTGTAGGAAATGCAAAGAATTTTAGGAACACGGGCCTTTTGAGTATCCAGATGACCTGGACTACAGAGTTTGTAAATAAACCCCAATTTTGTGGTTTTTTAGTTGTGCAACAGGAGTTCATGAATGAATAATTCAAATACACATCACCTTTTTTATGAAAGAAATTTATCTGCATGATTGCTAGTTTTAATAACATTATGAATAATCTTCTCAAAATGTTCCCAGAAAAAAGTTTGTTAAACATGTAAATTTGTGTCCCAGTCAATGAAGTATTATAGAAAAGAGAGCCAGAGTTTCATAAAAGTACAGTCTCCTGAGGAACTAAATGAAATCAATGAGATGAACAAAAGCGATACTTCTAAAGCAAAGCTGAAAAACTAAAGCAAGAGGCAGAAACAAGAAGAATGATCAAGAGTACAAATCCAGAGCGTACTATACCAGTACTACCCTATTGAAGACTTCAAGTCTCTTAAAACTTACACCAATTTTTCTATAATCAAATATTTTAGGAGGCAGAGTACACTGCATGGCTCCTGGAGGCAACCCATTCATTGCCTCCGATCTTCTATATTACATTCAGGGAAAGCATTTCAAGTATGTGAGAAAAATACCCCCAGCCCTCCGAAGGTGGAAGGAACCGCAAGTTTGTCACCAGTAACAATGAACGCTGCTGAAAAAAATAGTCAGTAGGTTAATTTTCAAGTAGTTTCCTGAGGGTGAAGAGTTTCAATGTATGTTGTAAATATTAGTCTGTTGCATTTATAATAAAATCACAAAGTAGACACTATATTAGGAGTTTTTTTTTTAAACCTTGTTAAGAAATATATGATAATAAATCCTGACACGAGTTATTTCACTTCTTGGGAAGTGGGTCGTAGGAAAAACGCTGTATTTAAATAATCTAGCTCAGGAAGTTTAGAGATACAGTTTTTCAATTTCTACTCTCACGTCATACACACACACACATGCACACATCCACACACAATTTCTCTTTCTCTAGAAAAAGAAAAGATATGTTCAAAGTAAGAGACTCTCTAGGCAATAGAAATATTACGGAATACAGTAAGTATGTGTTCAAAGTCATTTTCATCATTAAGTTTATATAAAATTATAAAATACTACCAATCGAGCTAAAAATAAAAACATGAATGAAGCACGAAATGCGAAGTTGTATTTAATTTCTAAAACAGGATTAGGTAAAGCCTTCTTTTAATGCAACCAAATCGACACAGTGCCAAGGCTTTCATTTATTTTTATTCTTGTATCTTGGATAAATACTTCTGCCAGCTGCACCCACCCTTTTAAATAACCCATCTAAGACTCATCGTGTACTCATTCAGTAACTGTGTGCTCACCATGAACAACTAGGAATTAAGCATACAATTCTCTGAAACTTGAATTCTCAAGGTCTAACAAACCCTACGTCATTAACCTCTATCCCTTCCCTACAGGCTTATTGTAAAAGGAGGTGCTCCAAGCCACGACTTGGCACAAGGGCCTCTCTGTGTGGATACCTTGTTCTATAGTGCCACTTCTCACTGGCACTTGTGGGAGCTGTCTTCCCCTGCGGCTGCTGAAGGCTGCGTCTGCCGGAGGGGGCTGCGGCGGGCTTCCTTGTCGGTGCGTTCTGCAGGCAAAAAGCAAAGGGAGGGATGAAGTTCGAATGCAGCGAGACCAAATCCTTTCTCTTCCCTGCCACTCCTGCAATAGTATAAAAGCCCTACCGGGGCTCCTGGAAGCAACATCGAATGCTTTTCTTAACTTTTTAAAGCTATGTACAAAAATAAATATCCCAAAAGGGCTCTGAAATGGCCAGGATAATGTCTGCTACGTGTTCTGCTTAAAAACTTCCTGACCTGGGTTGAATCAGATGCATTTCCCACTAACCTCCTATGAAGTCGTGTTCCCTGGAAAGTCACTCTGTTTTGATAATGCTGAACAAAACCATCTCATAATAGCCTCTGGGAGTTTACAAAGGAAAAATTAGTTATGAGAGGCTGTTGCTTGAATCATTACTATTAAATCAATAAATACTCCAGGGTCACTTATACTGATAAGAATATTTCTAGCTGCAGATGCTTTTGTAAATTACAATGCCATGTATTTTATTTTTAAATAGAAAAATTGTAGGAGGATATTTAAACTAACCCTAGATGCATGCTGTGAAATACGGGAATGGAAGACTGAAAATTATGAATGGGAATTTGGGAAGCATGCGCACACACACCTACTGCCCCGGGCTAAGCTGACTGCCACCTGCTGGCCTTCCAGTATTTTCTTTTAACTGAAAAACTAAAGTACTCTAAGACTTCTCTGAACACATTCGGAAGGTTATCTCTTAATTCTTCCTTTTTAAAAAAGCAAATACATATTTAACGCCAGGTAATTCACCATGAAGAATTTCACATATTTAGTAAATTGTATATGAAGATGCCACACACAGATGAAAGACATAACAGAGCCGTATTTCGTTGTCGATGAGAGCTCACTGGCTGGCAGCAGAGGCTACCACCAGCACAGCGAGGAGAGATGCAGGTAAGAGAGGAGGTGGGAGAGGTTTCGGTGCCACAAAAAGAGGGTTAAAGTTCATGGTGTCGGTATAATGAGTGAAAGCTTCGAGTGCTCGGGAAAGCACAACACCACACCAGGACCCGGAGGCAGGACACGAATGCTCGGCCGGACACGGAATAGCAACCTTGTCAGGAGCAGAGACGGTGGCGCCGACCCTCCAGGGCCGAGGCGGTGCAGAGAACACAGTGCTCTGACACTAGAGTGCTCGCTCGACCGGGAGCGAGCAGGAGGTTTGCCCCTAAGGACTGGGTGATCAGTCGCTCTTGGGGCTGCGTGTCCCCTTCTAGAAGGACATGGTGGGAGAACCCTAAAACGTTAGGGCCAGAAAAGATCTTCAGTCAAAAGGTACATATCAACTTGCATAGCAACACATCTGTCCAGGGAAACCTGGTTACACTCACAAGACAGTGGTTTCCCTGGAGCCACCAGACAACTACTACACTGGAATTCAAATCAGATTAGGCACGTACATCACACGCACAAATGTCATGTCATTTAGAAAGGATGAACCCAGGTTGCTGCAATGCGACAAATTTCTGGCAGTCTCACAAGGCGGAGATTTCTGTCTCCTTTTGCTGAGCTCCATGTCAAGGGCCTAACACGTAACTACGCCAAGAGCAGCTCCGTGAAGAGAAGTTGGTGAGTGAGTACAATTCGAATGTTGAGTGGCTAGAGCTGCCTCCCGGAGAAATACTGTACTGGAGAAATCTGTGTGTATTTTTACAATGTTCATGATTTTACTTCTTGTAAGACAATGGCAAACAGCAAAAGGAGGATGCCTTCTGAGGTTAACTTAGACTGTTTTATTAAAAAATAAAAATAATAAGTGAATACTTCATTAACTTATATAACTGACCTAAGTGCAAATAGTTAACATGTGAACAAAACATTCTTTCACATATTCGAGTATCTGAAAAGACATCTGTTAACTGACTTCATCTGGTGTTCAAAGCTATTATGTGGAAAATTTCGTAATGAAGGTTTAAGGATTCAAAATTGATGTTTACACACATATACATTTGTATATGTATGATAACTTTATTTGTATATATGTACTTGTTTGTAGTGGATGCATGCCTTTGATCATTTCCATATATAATTTATTGAAATGCATAGTTATCATACTTATTACGTATTACCACAAGAGAAGGAATGAAGTAACATCTCATTCTTTTAAAGCAATGCTGTACAATTCACTCAACTTACTTAATGTGTGGGAAAATAAACAATACACATATGGTCACCAAAAGCATATGTAATACATGCTTTCTTCAAGTGATTTTTAGTGATAATATTTCTTCTAAGTAACAAGATTTTCACAGCTGTGTTTCTGATTTAGTATATTTCTTCCAACCCAGAGCAATAAAATGGGGAGGATACCAATTTGTGTAGAGAATAAAAAGGTACACCTTGGTTCTTTATTCAGAGTACTTTTTGTTATCACGAGCTACGGACTGATGTTTGATTACACCCTAATTCATACACTGTAACCGGGACAGTTGTCCCAATTTCCAAATTAAAATGAAAGCAAATGACAATATTCTAATGTCAAAACTGCACACTTATTCTGAGTTGACTGTCCCATTAACACATCTGTACAAAGTTGATGGAGATGAGAACAATTCACATGACAAGAGCATATCTAACGATTGGGAGTTTGGTCTACCATACTTTAAAAGCTGCTGTCACGAAGATGAACTTCAAGCAATCCTTATTCAAACTATATAGTCTGAATGTGGTTTAAAAATGAAATTAACTTTCATCCCAGTAGTAAGAAATGTTATGCCTATTTCCACTAAAATCTTGCTTGAGGCCAGTGAGATAGCTGAGCAAACTAAAGTGCCTGCTTAGGCAAGCTTGGGCAAGCCCAGGGACCACTGTTCAATCCCCGGCACCACATGGGGCACCAGCCCCGCCCCCAAGGCAGGTTGAGCCAGCCACAAAAAAAAAAAAAAAAAAAATCTTGCCTCACTCCTTAACATGATCTATAAGTAAGAAAAAACTTCAAGGTGGGGGAGATGGCTCAGCAGAATAAGCGCCTGCCTGCTAAGCACAAGGTCCTGAGTTCAATCCCCAGTACTACCATAAAAAAAAACAAACAAAAAAAAAAACACCTTCAATGGGAACTGAAATGGGAATAATTCTGTGGCTTTGTGTGGCACCGAACTAAATGTCTAAAGGATACAAAGCAAGTTCAGAGGCAAATAAATGGCTTTTGGGGCAAATATAATACCGCTCCAATATATGAGCTGGAAGCCTTCATCTATGGAGCCGGAAGGAAGCCTGCTGGGCCTGAAAGCAGAGCTCAAATTAAATATGTAGAATTAATTATGAAAAAAGGTTCTGCATTTCCTTTGAATTAGAAGCTCTCAGTATCACAGCAGGTCCTGCCACCAGCCAACGTGCCACAGGATGGATGCTGAGGCCACAGCAGTGCTGAACGTCACTACGGAGGGTGAGAGGAGTGCGGCACTAAGGCTGCTGTGGGAAAGAAGCCCACGAGGAGGAAGCTCAGCGCTGGAGGAGAGACGAGGGAGCGGGGCAAGGCTGGCGGACGAGTGATGGGGGACTGGGCGTGGCGTGTCTTCAGAACAGGACGGGAGACTGAGATTCTCACTGCAGGAGCATAAAGCTGAGACCACGCAGGCTCTGGAGCCTTGAGCCTGCCATGAAGCGGGAGGTGCAAAAGCAGGAAAGAGATTAGGAGCAACCGTTGTAGAGAACCGGCAGGCAGTGAAGGACAGGTAGGAAAAATGACAGGGACTATTTTATCCTGATCAGTGCAGGGTTCTATGTGCCACGCATGACGTACGTGTGCGTGACTGCATATGCATGCAGGTGCACAGTACTGATCCCCACGTACTCTTGTGACTTCATCCCTGAGAGGTGTGAATCTTATGTTTTACAAACACAAGAGCTGAGGGTCATAACTACTTGCAAGGGACAAAGGGACAAAATGCAGCAGAAGGAGTCCGTGCAAGCCTGTGGAGTTGTAGCACCTAGTCTTCCCACCTGGTAAGATGGGATTTGTTTCTGTACCTCAAGGTTCAAAATAAGCACTAATTTCCTACCTTAGGGTTTACTCTTGACACAAAATATACAACCAAGTGGCAAATCATGAGGACCTAACAAAATTGTTGGAGGAATCTGTAGGATCATACTGCATGAAAATGACATTCAATGCACATTCCCTCTGCCACATATACATGTATGTATATAGCTCAGCTCACCATCTTCAAGTGAATAGCTAACAATTTACCACTGAGTATATTTCATCGTTTTATTCAGCTACTCTTTTGACTTGTATTTAACACATTTCTCTCAACAACCCTACATCCTTAATCAGACATTTCTATTGTTGCAAGTAGACTTGTGGGAAATTCTACTGAAGCTTAAAATATGTTGCTGGGGTTTTCTTTTTAACGAGTTGATAAAGGAAGGGTGGGCTCTTTAAAGTTGAGTCTTCAAGATGGTTTCTCCTGAGACGGCCTGGGATAGGCCAGCACACCCTCCTTCTAGTACAGCAGAACAGTGTAAGAGTGCATGTTCATGCAATTCTAAACAGTACAACAAGCAACCCAGCCCACAGTTGGAATGCAAAATGTAGGCTCCACAGGAAGAAAAGTCACTTGGAGTGGAGCCCGGAAATGAGCGGGTCTCTAGCTGAACTCATGGAGTCAAAAAGCTTGATTTCCATCCCATGAAGGGGTTTTCCAAAGGACTATGGAGCACTGCTGTAGAAGGTTAGGGAGAGAAGACTTGCTTCTGTCTATAACTGGCCATTGGAAATTCCAAAAGGATTTCTCGTGCATTTATTCTTCATGAGGCCAAGTTTGTTGAGAGCAACAACCAACCTTTAAAATCATAATTTCATGGCAGACTCTGCCAGGAGCCAATGCATGAGTGGGTGTTACGATTCCTCTTAGGAAATTGATAACTTCCACAAATCAAGAATCAGTGTCCAGGCTGGGGTGTAGGTAAGTGGGAGAATGCACGCCTAACAGGATAGAGATGTGGGGGCTCATTCCAAACACACACACACACACACACACACACACACACACATCGATGGGCAAATACTCATACTGGGTCCTTTCTTGACTTGCAACTTGAGGACAACTCAAAATACTCCCTGGAGAGTTGAGAGCCAGTGCAAGTACAACCTAGAAAATCCAGCTGGATGCTTTTCTAACTAGAAGAGCAGGCATCTAACTTACATTCTGATAAAAACCAGTGAGGGGTTTTCATAATAATCAGACCTACATGTCCGAAAGGATTTTCTATATTCGTTGAGATTTAAATGATATGAAAAAAATTGGTATTATTTATATTTATTACTTATCACCTACCATCTATTATCATCTATTATCTATTTATGTACCTATTATCTATCTATTATCTATCACCTATTATCTATCCATCTATGTATCTGTTATCTATCCATCTGTTAATCTATCATCTATTATCTATCTCTCTATTATCTATCCATCCATCCATCCAT
>NDGN011294421.1:0-18187 GCA_002564285.1 Tympanoctomys barrerae
TCTCATGGATTCCTAATAGTCTCATATTGTTCATCTTTGCATCATCTTGCAAGTGATGAATTATTTTTTCCTACATCCTAGATTTTTTAAGAGATCTTTTCTTACCTTTTCACTAGCTGCACCAGTGTCTGCAGGATCTGAAACTCTGTCTTCACTTTCACCCAAGTAATTATATTTTTAAGTGCAAGTAAATATTTCATCCAGCTCCTTGACTTTCAAGGTTCTACCCCCAAAACACATGTACAAGGGTGTAGGATACCTTAGTAATGTTCTATCACTTTGGCTAATTTCTATACTTCTAATTAAGGGAAACCCTCCTTCATGTATCATAAACTTTGATGAGCACACAGCCCATATTTCAGCATGGAAGCTGAAGGGGCCAGGGACTCCTTTCCCATGGTCATCTTCTCTCAGTGCAGCCCTGAGGTTTACCATAACACACATCGAGTGAGGCTCAATCATGCTCCCGCATGGATTTTTGGACTTGACACTCATCATACAAAGAAGCAGAGACAGTGGAAATGTGTTCGTATGGCAATGGTTGGGAAAAGGAAACACAGGGTTTAAACCAATAGCCACATCCAGGTCAAAGTTGGACTCATTGGTGCTGGTGCCACAAATTTCTGGACCCAGAAAGCAGCAGCGAATCCCCCCCCCCCCAACTGTCTCTGAGTAGATCATGGATAACCTTCTCTTGGCCTGGTCTTTTTTTCTCCCACTTTCTAAATTTCTCACCTTATCTGTTATAAGGATTCTGTGAATTACCCAGAATTTTTCCGTGAATCATTTTTTTCTGCTTAAATTAAATAGTCGCAATGTCTACCATTTGTTTACAAGCAAGCATACCTAAACAAATGATATCCATAGAGATTCATAAGTCATGTCCAAGAATCAGAAGCAGCCTGAAAGTTCACGTGGCATACTTTGTCTTCCTAACTTGTGAATTGCCACCTGAAAGTGCTGCAGTAGATCTATATAACCTTCAGCATTGATAGAAAAAACAAGGCTAAGGCATATCAGAGAATCAATCAATCAGTGAATTAATCAATTCACATGAGTTTGTTCCATTTTGACCGAGTACTAGAAAAATCAATGCAATAGCTTAAATAAATTAAAGGTTTATTTTTGTCATCTAACAAGAACAGTAAAAGCAGGTAGCTCAAGAACTAACATGAGGTCTTTATAATATCATTGGTGTTTTGTTTTGGAGTCACACAGTGGCCAATGTTGGTTCAGCCTGCACCTAAGCTATGGTAGGAGGAATAGAGAAATTTCAAAATGTCAGAGTACATTCACTACAATCCTAAACTCTAGAATGAGACACCCAGTATTGGAACCCAATATTTCTTATCTCTGTCAACCTGGCAAGATGTCTTCCCTCTTTCAGAGCTGGCTTCTCATAGGAGCCACAGCTCCCTGTAGATATAACTGGATTTAGACTAGCTGCACCTGTTCTAAGGGCTTAAACAGAAGCTCCCAGGTCCATCACCAACACGACCCAAGGACTGTGAACCTCAGCTGGCTGATGATGGCTGGTAGGCAACCTTCTCAGGATCTGGGGACAGTGCTAGCAGTGTCAGTGCATCACTGACTGCTGTGTTCTCTATAGGAAAATGGTGAAGTCATACAGGAGGGCAGAAAGAGGCCAGTAGGAAGAGCTGTTCTTGTGACCTGCTTACCCTATCTGAGCAGGAAGCATTTGCTTCCTTTCCATTTATGTTAAGTAAGGGAGCTTTGAAAAAATGCCTCTAAAATTTTGACGCCCTGGGATTTGAAGAAGACAGTAACTAATGTTTGACTCATGCCTGAGAAGGAAGAAAGACAAGTTCTGATTTGATTTGTCAAAAGGGAGAGAAGCCACACTGGGAAAAGCCTGTCTTCCCATCAACAGTGGAACTAAGCGTGTTTTCTGGAGTAGGGCAGCAGGAGGAGAATGTGGGCCTTCTGTGAGGTTTCATATGACAGCATCCCTGGTAGTGTATTGCTGCCTGTAGAGGTTCTTACAGAAAAGGATCTTTTGAGTAAAACATATAAGGAAGGGAGGAGCTGGGAAGCCAAAGTGGCAAGGGGGGCAGCCAGACCAAAGGGGCCCAGTCAATATGCTTGGATGTTCCCAAAGAGGCATCCCAAAGAGCTTCAGTTGCTGCCTGAGAGAAAGACCTAGCAGGTACACATGAATTTCCCTCCCTGGTACTTAGCCCATGAGAACCCACCCTACCTGGGTCAGTGGATCTCCAAGCCTGTGGTCCACACACACAACCTAGGTCTAGAGAGCCAATAATATCATAATTTCTTTCTAAACTCCCCAGCCAAAACCACCCTGGACTGGTGGCAAGCAGAAATTCCAAGTTGGAAGACAATTGAAGTATCAACCCAAGTCTACATTCAGTCACTGGAAAGTGAGCAGAGATGTTATGGGACTGAAACTTACCCTCTAGGGAATGAAAACACAAGGGAGGGACACTGCTGAGGAAGAATTAAGCTGCTTTTTCATTGTCTCTTGATGATTCTGGTCTACTTAATATACTGTCTAATGGATGTATTTTCTCTGAAGCTCCCTTTGTGGAAGGATTTTCTGTTCTCTTGGGAGGTGGTTGATAGAATTTTAATGAAAGGTATAGGTGTGGTCTCTGTGATGTGAAAGCAAGGGTTAGAAAGTTCACACAGCACTCTCCAGCTTGCTTAATGTAAATGTAGGACTTAGTTCATTGGTAGTAGTCTAATCGGGGCCATTACTTTTGTCTATCTTTTTAAACCTTCCCCTATTATTAGCCATTTGCTTCTGTATGTGAACTGTTATGAAATCCTTCTCTAGCAGAGCAGGAAGTGGAAAGAGTACATAATTCCTATATTTGATCTACAGGGGGGCCACACTATCTGCCACTGTGAAGAGTGGGTGAAGACAAAGAGTTCGTGTAGGTCAGGAGTGCAACAATCATGGTCAGGAGTTCATGAGCCATAACCAGTAGACCACATCCACCCTTTGTGTGGATTTTCTTATCTTTCTCTCTGTTTTTAATTGGAATTCGGTTACTCTCATTAGTTTACAGAGTGTCCATGGATGCTTTTGCATAGTAACTGGAGCTCAGCTATTGCAGCAGAGAAATTATAGCCCACAGAGCCTAGAATATTTACTGTCTGTCCCTTTCTTTAAGAAATGTACTGTAGTCCAACATTTAAATGGCAATGGAAAACCCATCTCTGGCAAAACTAAACAAAAAAGGGGATACAAATGAAGGACCACTTTTATCTTATATACAAAATAGTTAGGATAAATATACAGCTACTTTCTCTTAATTAAATAATAATTTTATTGAGAAACAAATAGTAATGAGTCAGTTTCAAAACTGATAAGTTTCATTGCTATTTGTTTCTCAATAAAATTAATAATAAAAAAAGAAATGTACTGACTCCCTGTTTTAGGATGCTGGCAAATGGGCACCTAAGAGTGGTGGATGAATATCAAAGAAGAGATCAGGTTTCAAATTCCTTTTCCTCAAATCAGGTGGGCCAGATCTTTGAAAGATAAAGGAAGCTATTCAACTGTACCCCTGATTTCCCTATAGTGTCCCTGGAAGTCAGAAAAGTAGATATGCCTGCAACATAGTGGACATCGTTGATGACTCAGTATAGTCAAATTTTATATTATTTAAAGGAATATTTTTAAAGTAAATTTACCAAACTTTATAACGTATGAAGCAAACAGCCTTTCCTTTTGTTTACTGGTACTAGGAGCCAGACATGTGACATTAATAATATTGACAAAGCACCTCCAATTCTAGTATGGAACATGGAAAGAATGGGAGTCACCCATTATATCAGGTGCTAATTGAATGAGCTGCAAAGTCATTCCAAAACATAATGTCCTAGATAAAGGTGACAAATATTAAATTATATTGGAATAGATGGAGCAAATGTGCCTAGAAATAGATGTGAAACTGATTTAGGAATTTTCTATTGTCACTAATTCAGAATGTGTCTGCACAGGTTCTTTTCTCTGATTTATTCACACCTCTTCAAAAATGAACATTTTTTCATGCATGTGCACGTAAAAACATTTTCAAATTTAAGTAGAGAACAAAGAGAGCAGAGGAAGGAGTTTGGGGATCTCAGTGGCAAACATTAGTATTGGTAGATTATCACTGATTGCTGTATAATCTATGGGACTTGGTGCCAATATTAAAAATTCAGGTCTCATGTTAGAAAGTTAAAAATGTCAAGACAGTGAAGTAGAGCATTAAACCAAATTTACACCACAAGCCTGGTGATGCCTAAGGGTAGCTCCCCACTCTGTTTCCTCCTACATCCACACACGTAACCTTGATGGAGCCAGACAGTAGAGAACATTTTGAGTAACAGCTTGCAAAGCTATTTAGTGTTCTTTTGAACCACAATTCAAGGTAGATGACCCAATAAAGGAAGCTTTCAAGGTGTGTCCTCCTCTGTCTTCTTTGGAAAAGCAACTCCTTTGTATGTTCTTCAAGGTCACTCAATTGTGAAGACCTTAAATTTATATCAATAACCCATGTGTTCCCATCTGGCTATACAGCTTCTGTTATTATCTAACATAATTATTAATGGTGAAAAAAGAATAAAAGCATCATGTTTCTTATTCATACAGGAGAAAGACTAAGGAGATAATGTTTATATTGACAATTTTAAGACCTTAGAGCATAGTGGCCTTGGGCAGCTCTTTTTATTTTATAAATGGGCAGCACTCTTTGTACATGGTCATTCCATGAGCAAAGCCTATCAAATACCTTTTAGCAAGAACTAGAGCAAAACAGGAAACCACTGGAGGGAAGGAGATATTTTAGCAAGGACAATAAAGGGACTAGAATTTTGGACATTTTATTTTGCTTTGAAAAAATCCCATCCAGCTGGAGAGGAAAATGGCATCATTGTTCAGCTCTTGATGACAGGGCCATAAGTGGTGGCTGCCTGAGCAGTGATATCACAGGGAGGTCATAGTCCTTGACTCACCCTAAGGACCCTGGGAGACAGAGGCAGGCATAGAGGGACAGGAAAGGGGCCCAGTGAGGAGGAAATAATTGCTCAACACAGAATACTGACTCACAAGGCGTGTGTGGGGTGCCTGTGCCCCAAAGGGTCATTTCATCAGAAATGGGGATCTTAATGTAAAAGTGCATGTAAGTACTGTTTTTCTCTCAGGCTCCATCCTCCACATTCGGCCACTATTCCCTGCCTATAGGGCAAGGCCAGATAAAGGTCAACTAGAGGAAATCAATCTGTTACTCAAGTGCACAAAGTGGTCATGGTTCCTTTGCACCTACTGAGAAACCTGCCTTCCACAGTGAGCTTTCCCATGGGGAAAAGGCCTATGTTCTCAGGAAGATGTGGTATCTGCTCACTATGGAAGAAATTTTCGTTAGATGCTTAGAATTTGACAGCTCATTCAGCCCATCCCAGTTGGTGAATTACTCCATGACTTAATTTCCCTTTGTTCCTTTGTGAAGCAGGGATCAAAGTACTCACGTATCACTCTAGGGCCCTCTGCATAATCTGCAGGGCCCCCCTGCAAAATAAAAATACAAAGCCTCTTATGCAAAAATAGTTAAGAATTTCAAGTCCCTGACAAGAAGGCCTTAGCAATCCAGTCTGGGGCCACTGTGAAGCCAGGGTCTCTGTGACCCCGCAGGCGGCATGTGTCTATTTCCCAGGTTGTTAACAAACTTGATCCAAAACATGCATATGAAAGCAGAGTATGACTCTTGATAGACCCTGGACGAATGATAGTAAGGAGGAAAGGAAAGATATATCTGTGGAAATTATTTAAATCAGGATACAAAGCCACATGGAAAAAGAATGGATTGTTAAAAAGTCATTATTTAAAGCAATCAGATTCCAATATGAAAGGAAAGGAAGGTGGAAATATGAGTGTTATTTGTCTCTCTCGCCCAATGAGAGAGTGTAATAGAAATGTGGATTTTGTTGGCCTTGCTCACCAACCAAGGCTAAGGAGGAAGTGTGATCATCTCAGTGTCTGAGGGTTGAAATTGAACATCCTAGGACAAGGATTTTGGTCTTTGATAAAGAGAAATTCCATTGACCCCAGGCTAGAGATCACTTATCTCTTCCCAAAAGAGAGACTTTAGAAATCACATTCCAGCCCAGGATCCTGGCCAGTACTCTGGGAGACCAAGGAAAGAGAATGGAAAATTCAAGCTCAAAGGGGCAACTTAGCAATTTAACAATTTACAGAGATCCTCTCATAAACTTTAAAAATACAATAAAGGGCTGGGAATGCAACTTAGCGAGAAGCCCCTTGGTTCATTCCCTAGCATCATAAAAGGGAGAAAAAAGATAAATTGAAGTCCATGTAAGCACCAATAGATTTCATATTAGTATTTTGATCCTATTCCATACATGAAAATTTATTAGTGACTCAGGCTTTTAAGTATTTTTCTCCATATATTATAAGTGAAATTAAGATAATGTTGTAAAGACTATAGTTACTTTTCTTTCACTTGAAAGACTTGCACATACCCCATACTTCCTCATATAAAACTTATGTGGATCTTTTATGCCTCCTGAAAATGTTTAGCCAGTATTTTCAGACTGTAACTTCTGAAAACTTCCATAAATTTCCATCCCACGGCATAAAAGTACTTCCTTTCATCTATCCTAAAACTACCCTCTTCAAACTTCAAAGACAACCCTACAGTTCAAATGTTCTGGGATTTGACTAACAGATCCATGATCATGTTGTCAATGTCTTTCATGAATTTATAAACTTTGATCATTTCTTTCACCTCAGCCTTCATCTTCTTCCAGACAAAAGAGACCTAATTTTTCAGTCAGTTCTTACATAGACGATATTCCATGTACTTGATCATGGCATTTTCTTTCCCATCTTTCATGTTGTAATTATTCACCTGTCTATAGGACCAAGAGTAGAAACAACACATATAACCTGTACAGATGCAACATGACTGATTGAAGAATAGCATATATTTTGTTTACATTTTAAAACATCAGGAGGGCTAATTTTAAGAACTAGTAAACTTTTCCAGTGAAGTCATAGCATGTATAACTGATTTCTTGACAATATGTAGTTCAAGCCTATGCCATTTTAGACCAGAGTTTGGATGGCTTTATGCGTTCACATCCTTCCATTCACCTACACAAAAGGTGTGGATCATTTTTCCTACTCAGTTTTTGCAAGCAAAGTTAGGTGCAAATAACTTGAAATGGCTCATGGTATTTTGTCCTCATTAAAATCACAAAGTTAAAAGATACACTGTTTAGTTTGAAGTAATGAGCACCTACTGTTTTCCAAGAACACAGTGCAGGGGCATGAGAATTAATGGGAAGGATGAAAATGAACATGAATGAGAAATGTGTATGTTATCTGGCTTCAAGATCCCATCGTAGAGCTCAGTAGTAATCAGTCAAATTTGACAGGTTGTTAGACCTACCTGTTCACTCAGGAAATTAAGCACCTCCAATGTCTTCTCTTAGTTCCCAAGACATATGGCATTGATGACCACAAGGCAGTCTTTTCCCTTTGGCTAATAGTGTCACTCTGAGGAACATTAAAGATCAGGCCAAGTCCAATGAAATGTTGATCATTGGTAAAATAGAAAATAGAAAATTTCACTTACAATGTAATCATGTTAAAGGGTTCAAGATCAAATGGTCAGTGTCTTAATATTTTAAAGTTTTTATTTTGTTTCATAAACTCAGTCTTGAAAAAAATGCTCAGAAATATCACATCTTTAATGAAATGTGTTGTATTTACAGAGTCTTTTTGCTTTCTTTAGTAAGGTGAGCAGCAAGATGTGGTCAGATTCTGACACATTCTTGGCTTAAACTCAAATCCTTGTTACCAAACTATAGTTTCCTGTTTAGGCATGGCCAGGTGAGGGTAGGGGAATAACACTAAGTAAGAAGTCTTTGAAAGTGAACCAAATAGGCAGCTATTGCATCCACCTATCACCTATGAATGCGGTGATAGAGATGTGGTGCAAAATGCTAGTGATGAAATATGAGTGATAAATTCTCTTTACAACACAAAATTCATTAGATATATTTAAAATATCAGTTCACCAAGGAACTTCTCTGGGAAATTTTCCTTGTATTTTATCCAGAGTGGAGCTGCATTTTTCTTTTTACCAACCTTAGGAGATTCTGCGGTCATTAGAGAAAATGCAGGCATTAGGTATTAAAGTGTACTACATAACGTACTTGGCCTTCTGTCTATGGCAAATCATGCTATCCAGTCCACAGTCCACATTTTAAAATATGAATTTAAAAACTTTAATTAAAAGAAAATATTTGTAAAGAATACACTAGGTGCCAAATAGGGTGGATATGTTGCAGAGGATACCAAGGTAAGTTATTTCATTCGCAGGTCAAAGCAAATTCTGTAGAGGTAGAAGCAAGTTACACCCTTTCTTTTGATCATGTATTTATGCACATATTCCAGAACTTTTAGTTTTGCCATAGAGGGCAACCAGGAGGACTCTCCTTGAAAGAAGAGCAATTTTCTCCATTTTCACTAAACCTGACCTTATTTTCGTATATTATATATTTCATATATTTTCATAGACACGTATGTGCTGGCTAGGACTCTTCCTTTTCCCTGCAGTTGGCTTTATGTAATGCAAATCAGTCCAGCCAAAGTGCCGATATGTAGTCTTTGAAGCAAAGATTACAGAGCAGTGCTTTCCTGGCTCCTTGTAGCTCCCAAATAAAACATGTGTGAGCTAAGGCAGGATGGGGAGCTCTGGTCCTCACTGTACAATGGGATTGAAACTCAAAATAAGAGACTATGGAGGGCCATGGAGATAGGTCAGTAGAATAAGCACTTCCCTGGCAAGCACAAGGGCCTAAGTTCAATCCCTGGTTCTGGAAAAAAAAATCAAAGTAAGAGATTATGACTTCCCACAGCATAGAAGATTACCTGTCAGAGCTGAAGTACTGACCCCAAGTCATAGCATAGTACCTCAATTATGTTATTACTCTTTCTGCATATCTTTCTCTCTGAATATTGCAGAGTTGATTTGAGGACTTGTACCTCACCCAGCTTGCAGCACTTACCTACCTCCTGCCATTTTCACCATAACTGCAAATTGTCTAAACTGGTTGCACTGGAAGTGGAAGATGACAATTAATAGGATTCCAATAACTTTTCCATTACAAATATAAACTTCCTGGGGTGCAATGAGGACTGGGAAGGGCTCTCTACATTTTGCAAGATATTTCAACTATAGAAACAATTTTTCTACTCATAGTGTATGAGTTTATTTTAAATATTATCTTTTACTTTTTTTTTTTTTTTTTTTTTTTTTACAGTTTCACATGAATGGAACTGAGATTCACCACTGGCAGTTAAAAGTCCTCATGGTCTTCTGTTAAGAACGTGGTCATGTTAGCAAAGTGTTATTCCTCTGGATACCATATGTTTAGATCTACATTACATACATTTTGACCAGAGACTGAATTCTTGTAAAGATATGCAGTGCATATCATTTTTGAATAGCAGTATGTTTACTGCTAGTCTGTCAATGAAGTGGAGCACCTTGGGTATTGATAGAGCTGTTTCTAACGCCCTAATATACCTGCTGAAGCACACTTGATGCTTTTATGAACAGAGTTCAGTCACCTCACAGGACTCAGAACAAGTAAGACACAGCTATTTCTAACACTTACTATCTGAAGCACAAAAATATACACAGAGGTGTACACAGCATATCACACTTCTTATTCACATTCCCATGCCTTGCTAATGGCCTGTTGTTTCCTATTCATCTACCTCCCGAAATCCAAGTAAGAGTTTAATTTCAAATCCTTGAGTGGGCTAGAGTCATTTCTGTCTTCTGCTCTCATGTTCATTTTCATCTGAACTTTAAGAAAACAAAGGTAGACTAAATAAAAAGTATTAAATGATTTAGTATGAAACAGACTTAAATAGGCTTGATTACAAACTATGCATAACTGCAATTTAACAGGCTTAGATATTCTAGTTTAGATAAAAATTAAGATAACAATCTAGATAAATTAAGATAAAAAATTTTTCTTAGATAAAAATCTAAGAAAAAGAGCTTAGATAAAAATTCATTAATTCAGCCTGCCTTTCTTTTGTTTGCTCATCCATCAAGTACTTGCTAATATTTACTGAATGACAGAAGCTGGGTTAGTTGCAGAGTAATCTTTGGCTTCACAAAGCTCATATTTCATAGAGGAGAGAGAAACAATACCAAAATATAGTGAATACAGTGATACAGAAGACTATGTTCTATAAAAATCTGTAGCTATTAAGGTGAATTTTTTCTTGAGAATAAACAGGGATATGCTTTTAGCTATGCCTTTGACAGTTCCAATTATAAGAAGGGATTAAATATATGATGAATGTTCAACAAATATTTACTGAAATTCAAATTTCATAAGTAATATTTATTGAGAAATATTTAAATTTATTAAATAAATTTACATGGAAATTTATTAAAAGTAATTTATTAAAATTTTATTATAAAATGTAGTGTGTGAACTAAGATACTATTTTGACCCAGGGATTAAAGGTGGAAAATTTGTAATAACATCAGACATACCTAACTAGAAAATAAAGAGAATATTTATTTTGACTCAGAAGGAAAACAGATCACTAAAGGGTGAGGGGAGATCCAAAGAGCACTTTAAATTCTAATCCTATGACTGTTTTTCTTAAGTTGTCATTTTAACTGGTTCAGTAGTTTTGTTGGAGAAAAAAAGGAATTATTTCTAAAAAATAAGAAATAATTCTGAGGAAAGTTGGTAGTATCAGAAAGGAGGCATTTATAGAGAAAGATATTTCTTGGAATGTGTATGGTACTATAGACTTGGTAGAGATGTAAGTATTTCAGGAAGTCTATAGGCTGATAGCAGGCCAGAATCAGACTTACGAAAATATGTTGAGACAGAATTAATCTCAGTGTAGTACCAATGTTTTCTAAGGTATCATCATAAATATCAAAATGAACATTTAAGGCAGATAGCTAGTCAATTTTTAAAGAGTTAAAAAAATCTGTCGTTTGGCATAGAAAAAACTTAAAGAAAAATGTAATGCCTCTGGCTGCCCTTTAAAAATTTGTTCAATTATTGTTATACTGTAAAATATATCAAAAAGTATTAAATTCATTAGGGAAAAGCCTTGTGAGAAAGCATTCTAGCAAACCTTCCTTAGAAATCCTTTATTTTATTGAACACATGAAAGAGAAGCCTTTGGGAATAAATTAGAAATTGTAACTCAAAGCACATCATAAAATTCAAAAGAATAAAGTATAGTTTTATCGGTATTTTTACTCTGGAAGTTTGAGTATTTCCATTTCAATCCTGATAGACAGGCTTGCTTTGTTTTCTCTGGTATTGTGTTTTCCTTTAGTTCTCTAATACTGAGAAGAAGGGGCACAGAAACCTCATAAAATCATGAAGTAGGCCTCTAAATTTTGTTAATAGTTTATGCTGTGGACATAATGGGATATCAGATTAAGAAAATATGAAAAATAAGCACAAGGTTTAATATTATTTAGTGCAGTAGTAATTATCTTATAGTAGCATAATATAATGAAATTGTGGGATATGTTCATTCAACATTTATGAGAGAAAAATTCAAATTTGTGAGAGAAATAGGAAAACCAGAGGAAACACAAGGAGAAAGCTTCATATTATTGAGCCAATGAAGCCAATTCTCTTTATCATCCCATTCAATGAGTTTTGTCCTGAGAATGAGTGTGAAGTATTCTTGGTGGAAATCTGCCATTTTCTTTTTTACTTCTTATGTGATGTTTGGTAAAAGAATTCCATTATCTCTGTGTTTTTAATATCTGTTTAATTTGTTTTTATTTTCATAGCTATCTTCTAAAGGTAAACCACTTGTTTCCCCTGCTATTTGATCTATGGAAGTACACATAGCCTGCACAAATATGTAAAGGCAGCAAGCTATGTCAGAGTTATTAGGGGAATTACCATAAAGTCAGTTCCAATATGGCACCTTCCTAAGGGATTACTGCACGCAATTCTTTCTAGTGTTCAAGCCTTACACTACACTCCTATAAAAACGATAAGCCTAAAGCAATTTTAGGTAAACCATAATTATTTGAAGTGGACTTTCATGACTGGGAATCTGTTTCACAAACAATAGGAACAGCACTTACATGCTATTCTTAAGACCTCAGAACTGACTAAACCCACCAAATTCTCTAATTGATATGATTCATCCTCAGCATATACTTATTCAAAAATAATGACAATTTTTGGATCTTCCATGCTTAATTCTTGACGCTTCCAAAATGAGTACATTTAAAAACCTGTTTGTCTCCACTGTGCTTTTAAAACTGTTGTATGCCAACAGTATGCTTGTTGTAACTCTAATAGTAAGCACCAGAGAACTTCTCCATTGATTGACTGGATTCATAAGGAAAATGTGCTCTGGAAAATTGGGTGGGTGGAAAGTGGACTCTGAAATAAAACCAAACAGTCAAGCCCCAATGAGGGCAGAGCCTCAGCTAAATCTCAGAAACAAATACACCCCAACCAGTGATTTTGGAATTTGTTCTTTCTCTGGCATGTGTTTTTGTTAAACTAATGAGAAATATGGCTGATGACATCTCTTCAGTGTTAATGTTACCATACTTGCATTATACTTCTAGTTTTAATAACTGCCATTACTACTTCCCTATTACTAGAAGTATTTCATTTTACTGGAAGTGTTATCATCAGTAGAGTGTGACTGTGTTACTACTGTAGTGCTTTTTACTCTTAGCATTGTGCTACTCTTAGCATCCTTGGTCTGCCACCATTACAGCTTCACCCCATAGTGAGACATTAGTCAGAGTCCTAAATCCAGAAACATTTTGGAAAAAGACTGAATAACCTGGCCTGGAGTCAAACACCTAACTCTAGAACAGGCAATTTTTTCTCAAAAATAATCATGCAAGTTAAGAATGTGGTTGCTGCCTTTTAACTAGAATGGGAGAGATACACTGCGCTGGGGAAATGTGGCTAGACAGAGTAAAGGAGAAGATAGATAACAGATGGAAACATGACAGCTTGATAACAGATATTAATTATACATAGGTAAGTACATAATGTACTGGTAGACTTTCTACTACAAATGAAAATAAGACAAATAAAATTAAAAATTAAATAACTACTGAGAAAACTACCAAAATTTGAGCCTAGAAAAGATAAGGTATAGTGAAGAGTGAATTCAATAGACAACAACTGCAATAATATTGATACATTAAATACAAATGGGACAAATATTTGGTTGTTAGATTTCTGGCAGACTATATAAGATGCAAATAGCGAAGGGAATTATTCTCAGTGCTGATTATTTGTTCTAGAGAGGCTCAGTTATTCTAGAATCAAAAGAAAAGATTTTCCCTCAGCTCAGGGATAAAGTGTATTAAATACCACTAACAACATCCTGAGAGTGGATATGATAATCCAGGCTGTTGGCTTCAAGAAAGAAGCAATTCTATAAAAATCAGTCAAGCAGAGCACCCTGGTGCTGTGGCCCAGGTTTTCTGTTCCTGAGTAGTCTGGTTTTATGCAGGCATAAATTCTGAATACCCAGAGTTCAAATAGAAGAAATACCTTCTGAGGCAGGCAGGTAATGGAAACATGCAGAGAAACTGGGTTTATAAATGGAACACGGACAGTATGTGCTTTGCCTAGACACTAAAAGTCCCTGTGGTTGTGTTTTTGCTTTCATTTTAAATACTGGACTTTGCAAGTCTCTTGCAAGCTACAGTCTATAGGTTACATGATTTCTGACTGAGTAAAGAGATTAATGCCTTAGGAAATTCACTATGTATGCTTCTTTCTAAAAAAAAGAATCTGACAAGCAGTGAGCAGCAATAAATTTGGCAGATGATAGTAAAAGCTCCTTCTGAGCAGTGCTGTTGAAATACCTGGAGCTCTTTTGAGGGGCTCTCATGAATCAAGGATGGATTCATGAGAAGCCCTCACGAATGTGAGTGTGGCAGTGTTGTGCACATGCATACATATGTAGACACACGCCCACCTTTTTGTAATACTTACATGAGACATGCCCCCTTCCACACGCAGCACATTTCTGTAATTTGACATTCGAGATGCCACGGTACCAGCATACTAACTCTTCCTGACACCATGCATCCCAAGGCAGATCTATGTTTTCCAACACAGTAACCACTGTTTTGCTGGGTTTCTGAGGCCTTAAAATCTCATTGGATAAAGGAAGATGTGCAGTAATTATAATGTGCAGTTGGATTCCAAAGGTCTACTATGAAGAAAAAAGAATGTAAAATATCCCATTAATAATTGTTTATATTATATATACATTAAAATGATAATATTTACAAATAAGATCCAATAAAATACTAAAAAGTCTCTTATAATTATTGTAATGTGATATCTTAGTCCATGTTCTGTTGCTGTGACAGAACACTTGATACTGGGTGATTTGTAAAGAAAAGAGATTTATTGAGTTCATGGCCATGGAAGCCCAAGAGCATGGCACTGCTTGGTTTATGGTGAGACTGTGTGCTGCTCCATGCATGCTGGGAAAGTGGAATGGCAAGCAGGGGCATGCCGAAGAGGTCTCATGGTGAAAGAGGAAGCAACAAAGGCGGCCATAAATCCATTCTTACAAAAACTAACATACTGTTACAGGAACTACACTAATCCCTTTTAGGTGAGGAGGGTTTCACCTAGATGACCCAAAATGCCTCAAAAAGTTCCATCATCCTGAGTACCATAACTTTGGCGATCAAGCCCAACCTGAGTTATAGTGAACGCAAAGCATAGGACATAGCTATTGAAAAATTTAGAATTTTGCAGTTGGAACTTGTTATACTTCTTTGGGTACCATTGAACTAGATTATCAGCAAAAAGTGGACATGGTGGCTAGAAGATTGTATGTACCCCTCTTTCTAGTAGAAGTTACTTCTCTGAGTTTGACACTTTTTATCCATTTCTCTCTTTCTCTTTTATGTAATAAAGCTGTCTACACCCACACTCCTTGACTGAATATCCAATAATCCCATATGATCCTGTCTACCATCACTGAACTCAACTTGTGGGTGGAATCCAGCCTGGTAACTAATCTTTAAGCACTCCACTTCTCTCCACACACATCCTTCCTATGGTATCAGGTTAGCTTTCTTTTCTTTTAAAAAAAAATTAATTTAATTTATTTTAAAGAGTGAAGACAAAAGCAAAAATATAGCAGAAACAAAGACAGAAACAGGGTAACATACAACAATACATGTTACACATTTTCAAAACAAGAATAGCTAACTAACAATTGTTGATCTATTATGTATTTTTATTGTCAAATCTGTTGCTCAGATTAACGGATAAAGTTTTGAAGGATTGGATAACTAATTGAATATTACCACTTGATTTCAAGAACCTTAAGTTTTTTCTTCTTTTTTTAAACTTTTTTTAGCAAAATATATTTTTACAAGTGTACTAATAATTGATAGGATGTTAGAAATGGTATGCATTTAGAAGACCAAGATACGAGGGATTCAAGGGTGGTTTTGTATTACACATTGCTGTTCTTGATGTTGTTGTTTAGATCACAGATATCAGCATTTAGAGTTAGTCAAGGTGAAAATTCTACACATTAAATGCTATTTTTTTTAAAAAATGATGGAAATTATTAGTACAATCATCTCAGCTATATTGTTTATATACCTGCAACTTTTCCCCCTTTTTTTTTTCCTGTCTTTTCTCATTTCTCTCAACTTTGTTGTTTAATCCTTAAGTTCAGTTTTTCTCTGTTTTACTATATCTATTATAGTTTTTAGGTTTTATTTGTTCTTTCAGGTTCTTGCACTAGGGACACAATGTAATATTTATACATGTGGGGCTGATTTATTTCACTTCTGAATATAGTATTTAGTTGCATCCACTTACCTATAAAGGCTTTGAGTTTTTCTTTATAGCTGAGTAATATTCCATTGTATAAAAATACCATATTTTAAAAAAATGCATTTAGTACAGCATCTACAGGGTCTCAGTATACAGATAGGACTCAGTGATCCTCCCGTTTTCAGCCTCCCAAGTGCTGGGATGATTGAGATTGGGTCACCATGCCCAGTCTCAATCATCATCTCAGTGTGCCTGGGGGGCAGGGCCAGCACGGCACACTGGGGATCGAACCCTGCCCTCTGCCCTCTGCCTAAGCAGGTGCTTTAGTCCACTGAGCTATCTACCAGCCATCCATTCTGAGTTTTTTGAGGAGTCTCCATACAAATTTTCATAGTGGCTGTACCAGTATATACTCCCACCAACAGTGGATAAGGATTCTTTCTTCCCCACAGCCTCTTCAACATTTATTATTAGTTGATTTCTTTATGATAGCCATTCTTTCACGCATGAGATGGTATCTCAATGTTGTTTCCATTTGCATTTCTTGAATCGCCAGTGCTGTGGAACATTTTTTTTTTTCATGTATTTATTAGCCACTTGTATTTCTTCTTCTGGGAAGTGTGTAGTCATCATAAATGCCCATTTTTGGGTTGGGTCTCTAAATTTTCCTGGCATATTTTTTTTTAGTTCTTTATATGTTCTAGGTAGAAGTCTGAGTGATTAGTGTTTAAGATTTTTTCCAAATTTGTGGGTTGTTTTTTCACTCTGTTGGTGATTTCTTTTGACATGAAAACTTCTCAATAAGATGAGATCTCAGTTGTTGATTCTTTGCAGTATTTCCTGTGCTGTGTGGTTTTTGTTCATGAACTATGTCTTCAAGATTTCTACCTACTTTCTTTTCCATGAGATTAAGATTTGCTGTTCTAATGTTTAGATCTTTTATCCATTTTTAACTTTAGTTTAGTGCATGGTGATAGACTCAGGTTTAGTTTTAGGTTTTGGCATGGGAAGAGCCAGTTTTTTTAGCTCATTGGTTAAAGTGGACGTGTTTGGCACTTTTGTCAAAGGTAAGATGGCTGAGTGTGTTTATAGTTGTGTCTGCATCTTTTAATCTGTTCCATTAATGCTCAGGTCTGCTTTTTTCCAGTACCATGCTGATTTTATCACAGTAGCCTGATAGTATATAATTTCAAGTCAGGAATTGTAATACCTCCTGCCTTTCCTTTGTTGCCCAGGATTGCCTTTACTACTCTAGGTGTTTTCTGCAACCAAATAAATTTTAGGAATATTTTCTCTAGCTCTGTGAGGTGCATTGATGATATTTTGATAAGGATTGCTGAAATTATTATACTGATTTAAAGCAATCCTTATCAAATTCTTTTATCTGTATAATAATTATTTTTACAATGTTACTTCTTCCTATCCAGGAGCAAGAAATATCTTCTCATTTTCTGAAATCTTCTTTGACCTTTTTCAGAGTATTATATTTTTATTGTATAGATCTTTTATTTCCTTTGTAAGATTAATTCCCAAATATTTTAATTTTTAGATGTTATTGTGAAGCCTATTGTTTCTCTAATTTCTCTCTCATTGAGTTTGTTATCTGTGTAGAGGAATGCTATTGATTTTTTGGTATTGATTTTGGAACCTGCTGTGCTGCTGAATTTGTTTATTAATTGTAGGAGCTTCTTGGTGGAGTGTTTTGGGTCTTCCAACTAAAGTATCATGAGTTCTACAAATAATGATAGTTTAACTTCTTCTTTACCTATTCTTATTCTTTTATTCTCTCTCGTATAATTTCTCTAGCTAATGATTACAGAACTATATTGAAGAGGAGTAGTGATAGAGGACATCCTTGTGTTTTATATGACTTGAGAACAAAAGCTTTTAATTTTTCCCCATTCAGAATTATGTTGGCTGAAAAAGGCCAGCCAAATAGCTCAGCGGATTAAAGCAACTGCAAGCAGGTTCAATTCCCAGGCCTGCCATGCTGTACCTGCCCCTAGAGGATGCTGAGATGGTGATTGAGACTGGGCGTGGTGGGGCGTACCTGTAATCCCAGCACTTGGGAGGCTGTAAACAGGTGGATCACTGAGTAAGATCTAGTACTGAAACCCTGAACACCCTGTAGACCCTTCCCTATAATACAAAATAAATAAATAAATAAATAAATAAATAAATGAATAAATAAGATGGCTGTTGGTTTGTCATAGATAGTTTTTATTGGATTGAGGTATAGGCCATCTATTCTAATTTTCTATAGGGCTTTGATCATGAATGAGTGTTGGACTTTGTCAGAAGATTTTTCTGTATTGCTTGAGAT
>NDGN011294425.1:0-12650 GCA_002564285.1 Tympanoctomys barrerae
TTTTTTTTGTAATTTAGGGAAGGGTCTACAGGGTGTTCAGGGTCTCACTACTAGATCAGACTCCTAGTTATCCTCCTGTTTACAGCCTCCCAAGAGCTGGGATTATAGGCCTGCACCACCACTCTCAGTCTCAATTGCAGTCTCAGTACTCCCTGGGGGGTGGGGCCACCATGGCAGGCCTGGGGATCAAAACCTTGTTTCCTGCCTCTGCTTGCAAGCACTTTAATCTGCTGCGCTATTTGGCCAGCCCAAAATAAGTTATTCTTTATGTACAACAAGATTTTATAAAGTCTCATGACTTTTTTTAGAACAGTATTGTCCAAACTAGTTCTGGATGTAAAAGAGGACAAATGGTTTAAATATGTGTAGTAAAAGTCCCTGATATGTACCAGGTGTGGATCCCACCAGTCCAAAACATTCGTCTATGCTTTCTCTCTTTTTTTCTTTATTCACAAAATCCTGTCTTTATCACTGTTGTGGGGAACTTAAAATTAGATAAAATTATATCCTTTAAGAAGCAGCACAAATTCCCAGCTTGTTTCCTGTAGCATTGTTTCTTCCTGGAAACAAGAAGCATAGCAGATGGTAAAATAAGACATATTTCTGATGATTCTTTCTGTCTTGACTGAGTGTTGGTTAATTTTCTGTCATAGCTGAGACAAAATATCTGATACCCAGAATTAAGGCAGGAAGGTTTTCTTACCTCATAGTTTGTGGTAGATTCAGTCCTTATTTAGCAAGGTGGCGTAATAAATGGTGGTGGAAAACAGCAAAGCAACAATAGCAAAAAGGGAGAAGAGAGAAAGAGCAAGCCTCCTTCCCCCTCTTTCCCTGCCATATATTAAATGCAGTATGCCTACCCCAAGGTAGGTGGAGCATTCATCCCCAGCCCACTGCAGAATTGCAGTGAGGTTTTGGGGAATATCCAGGCACAAAGGAAGGAGTGACAGCTTGACTTTTCAAAAAAGGCAAGAAATGGCCAAAATTTTTCTTAGAGATATATATTATGCTAAGAAGAATCTGCTCCATGGCTGTGCCTCAACTTTTATCAATGAAGAAAGAGTACATCCATAAGCAATAATGACATTAGAGTTTAGAGTCTGCTAAAATGCTCCTGTAAATGTACGATGGAAGAAAACTTTCTTGCACACTGTGCCACATAAACTTTTGTACTCAGCTGTTAACATACAGTGCAAAGAGCAGATGTAGTGGGTGAGGCACAGCTGTCTCCCTGCCTTGTAGTCACAGACAGGTGCTCCTCTTTCATACATAGTGTGGACAATAATATATTCTATTTCTTCCAGTATTGCTGTTTCTCTCTTCTCAACCACTAATCACAAAATATCATATTTGACGTGAAAAATTAAGTACACCTCTCTTTCTTTCTCTTTTTGTCCTCTTCATTCCCCCTTCCTTCACATTCCCCATCTCTGCAAATGGCCATTGCTGGGCCACTTCTTGGCTTTCTTGGCTAAATGAATGTCTAATACTAGTCATTGTGTGAATCAAAGGGTCCACATGTGATGTAATGAATACTTAACATAATATAATAGCTGACTAAAATTTTAGATTCAAAAATGAAAAAAAAACAAATTTTTTTGTTATGCTAAAAACATAAACTATAGCAACTTTATGCTAACTTTGAAGCTGTATGTAAACTTAAGTCTAGAGTTTAGCATGCTTTCAAGTGAGCAACATCAGAAAACTGTTATGGGTGAGGTTTACTTTGACATGTAAAAGATGATCAAAGTGTATAGTAAATGCTTCAAGTTTAAAAATTCATTGCAGTAAAAGACACACAACCACTAATCTCCCTCAAAGCATTACACTTTGCTTGGAACACACTTCCGAGATTGTAACAGATACCCCCGCCCCAGCCAGTAGACTTCAGTTTCTTGGTTGCTCAGATAACAGTTCCAGTTGCTTTTGGTTTCTTAGAAATGGCTGGTCACTGTGGTGCATAGCTGATCTGTTTGTTGCACACTGTATGAACTGCAGTATTTTTTCATGAATGTCTCTACAATGTATGAGAAAAATAAGGTGAAAGCTGTTGCCAACTTCTATGCAATGGGAAGATAGTTTCCTAAAAGCAGGAGTGTGTTCTCATTTATCGTTTTATTATATCTGTCATTGTGAAATTTCAGACTTTCTCAAAATGAAAATGACAGTGAAACTAAACTTTTCAGTTGATTAAGGATACTGAAGCAGCTATGAAAAAAGACTCTTATGAAAAAAGACTTCCAGAATTACTCTAGAAAGTGGCAAGGAAAATTTAATGTGTCTTGAAGGTGAGAGGGAACATTTAGAGGAGGCCAATTGCCACATGCTGTGCAGCTCTCAAAGTATCCAGGGTAAGGACTGTGACAGAATGGAAAAAAGGATGAGTCGGAATACAGAAAACTTAGGTCATATGGGGGAAGAATTATAGAGAGAAGGATAGGAGGAAAAGGAAGAAGAGGAGAATGAGCGGGAAGATGGTCTTCAACAGCTGCAGCACATTTATTTATGTGTTTGGGAGATTGAGCCTCACATGAAATCCCTCCACCTCATACCTTATCCATGTGGCTTGCCTCTGGTGTCCTATGTTCTTGAGATGAGTTCAGCTTATTCCAGTAATTTATCTCAGGCACTTTGTGCTCTTGAGGCTGGCCTTGCTCAGACTGCCTCATAATCCAACTTCAGGTTCAATCGCTGTCCACAGGCAATATGTATGCACTGTAATGCTTATTTTTCTTAAAGCACACACCATGTTTTTATCACACCTTTTGTTACTATGACCATTATTTGAGGTACAAAGCCATAAAGCCACAATACTTTCCTCTGCCTCAGGTTTCTCTCTCCTCTTTCACATACTGAACCACATCACCATCCAAGAAAGCAGTGGCCAGTTGTAGGCTCAGTGTACTGAAGAAGAAAAAGCTTTACTGTGAATGCAGAAGAAAGAATTGAGATTGACTGTGACCAAACAGTTTAATTTCTGAAATGAGTCTTTTTATTCAAATGAATAAACAGTTTTTGTTGCTTTCTAATCATTGGAAAATTATTGGTGTTTTCCCAAGTTTATTCACAGATGTTACATTACCTAATAAATTTTTACAGTCCATGCAAGAAAGATGTGAAATTGTATTTTAATTACACTATGAGTTGTAATGCCTTCAGAAAGTGATTTTCATCAACAGAATAATAAGCCAATGAGAAATTTTTAATTTTAAGACTGTGGGGAAAATGGAGGGTATATACAGATATTTTTAAAGTTTTTTTTTATTTGTAATTGACATAAAATAAAGGTACACCTTAATTAGGTACAATAATATTTTGAGATAAATACATATAAAATATCATATGAAGTTTGAATGATTAGAAAGTATAAATTTAGGGATAGTACAAAACTAAATAGTGATGAGAAAGTGAAAAAATATTAAAACAACATAAACACTGAGAAATAGTTTCTAAACTTTAAATACAAGTAGGTTTAAGCATTCAGTAGTATTGAGGAATAAAGTCATTGTAATTACAAAAGTTTGATATAAAGTTTCAAACTTGTCATACACACCTTTGCTTTACAAAATTCTCATTATGGGAGTGATAAAATGTCATCTTGTACACTGAATAATTAATAAGAGTAAGAGTAAAGACAAACCCTCTTTTCCAATAAAAATAATAAGAAGTATGTGTGGCTAAGTCACAAATACTTCAGCTTTGGGGAACTTACGAACTCTAGGGGAAATGCCAGCTCAGCCACTTTGCTGTCACTGGTGGAGTGAGAGGAGAGCTGAGCTTTAAAGTGGAGGATAACACCAGGGACCAGCACAGGGCACAGCCAAACGGTGCCCATTCTTAGGGTCCATGTGGCTTTGCACCAGCGACAGCCTTCCTGTGGAATGCTTATCTTGAGAATGCTACAAGCTTGACACCATCTTGTTTAAACAACTGATTTTACAAACTCTGTATTAATAACCAAAATATATACTTCCTATCTCTGTTATATAGAGCAAATTAGTTAAACATTGTCTAACTCTAGGATCTTCTGGGGTTATTAATATCTGACATCAATATTTATCAGGTGATAAGCTAGGAGAGTATATTTTAAATTTCTAGTATTGTATTAGCCTAAATGAAGGTTCCAATATAAAAATGCAGTGTTAAAATTAAAGGAGACAATATCAAAATAATGTTACTGTCATTTTTAAAAGATGTTATATAAATATAATATGATAAATAAAGTAAAAAAACCCACAATGGCATAAGTTATTTCTAATCAATATGACAACTATTTTTTGAATTTTATGTGTTGTCTACTAGAGAATATATTAATTTCAAGAACAATAGATAACACAGCAGCAAATAGAATATTCTATCTTAAAAATATATCTTAAATAAATATGTCAATTATTAAAATTTTATTCAGTTAGGTTGTAGATACAATACATGTTTTGTCTCTCATATCTTTACTTGACAAAAGTCTGAATAAAAATTTATAATTATTGCTTGGGAGTAAGGAGAGAGACTTCATCAAAGGAGGAGGTGGAAGGCAGATTTTTCTACCTGGACCTGGTCTCACTGCATGGTTTTAGACTTCTGACCTGCAATTCCTTTGGCCATAGGAAGAAGTTTCTGTTAATTCATCATAGCAGAAACAGAAAACTAATGCATCCTCCTCGAAACTCTATGGCACACGGTTGGTTATGTACTGTCACTCGGTGGCAGCCTGCATGCACCTCACCTTCACATGTGTTTCATTTCATCAAACTTCGTACATTTCAGAGAACTTAAGTATGCAGCCTGTGTCTACATAGATCTTGGAATATCTTCTCCCACCTGCAAGAAAGGAATGAAATGATGATGATTAGAGATATTTAAATGGTAGGCTTTCATTTTATTCTTTAAATGTGTTCTTTGGCACAATTTATTTCTAAGAATCCTTTTCTCAAACAATGAGACTAAAATCTGGATTATATTTTTTAAAAAGGTGGTCATTAGCTTGCAGTGTGAGAGCCTGTCTTCCTTGATTTTTTCTTTTTTTGTATTTTGTTAGGAAATGATCAGACTTAGTGATTCACCTGTTTGCAGCCTCCCAAGTGCTGGGATTACATGTGCAGACCACCACTTCCAGTTTCAGTTGCCATCTCATATGCCTCAGGGGATGGGAGCAGGCAGGGCAAACCAGGGGAATAAACCCCTGGCCCCTGCACCTGCTTCCTGGTGATTTAATCCACTGAGCTATTTGGCCAGCCCTCTCCTTGAATCTTAATAAATAATAATATTAAAGATTGAAGTTTAGACATTTACAGATACGTATGCTTTATATAGGATCAAAAAGGGACTTTGAAATTTCACTGGCATTGATTTAACTTTAAGGGGCTTGGCACAAAGGGGTGGAAAGAGTATGAGAGTAGTCTCAGGTAAGACAATGTGGTCCTTGAAAACAGAAAACTTAATGTTCTTTTATCTATGACCCACAAGTAAGTCTCCATGTGCAGAGATCCTGTGAATTGGATGAACAGACATCCTCTAGAAAGCTGGGCTGGGCTGACTAACCTGGAATAGAGAAAGGGAGCTGTTAGTCACCTATACATACTACCCGCCCGTGATCCCCCCACATTACCACAAACATCCACACAGAACAATTTTTGGAGGGGAAGACAAATACCAGCCACATTGCTGCATAGCAGAGCTATGTTTACAACTACATTGACCCAAATGCTTTACTCTTCATATCAATGGCATGTTATTTTCACAAAAAAGGGTATTATGGCTTGTATATAATTGTCCCCCAAAGCCTCATGTAAATAATGGGGCCATCATGCTTGAGGAGCAAGTCAGGGTCTGAGGGGAGGAGCCAGAGAGGTGTGACCCATTAAACTAGCCTGTGCTTTCTCAGAGGCATAGAGAAGGTCATCATATATAGGGCAGCAGCCCAGGCTCTCCTCCAGTGTCTTGAAACCTCCAGTAACTGTGAGCTGAATAAACTCTTCCCTCTCTCATTTTGAGTGTTGGCAGCACTCAAGAAAAGAGTAACAAGAGAACAGTAGCTAATACAAGGGGGGAGCATACCTTAAAACAAAAACTAAAAATACAAAATATATAATATCTGAGCCAGGTGTGGTGGTACAAGACTATAATTTCAGCACCTGGGAGGTTGAGGTAGGAGAATAGCCAGCAGCTCAAGGCCAACCTATGGTGAGTGGTTTCAAGGATGCCTGAACTACAGAGTGAAATCTTGTCTCAAAAAAGAACAAACAAACAACAAAAACAAAGAAACAGATTCATAATATTTGCATTGCAAATTTTTCCTGGATATATTTGGTTGTCTTGTGGATATAGAAAATAGTTGTTGCAAAGTTAATCTGCTGTTACACAATATTCTCATCTTCTATACATCATTACTGTAATATGCATTACAACTGTTTTCCATTTCTTATTGTCATTCCTGTACAATCTGTCCTCCAACACTGAGAAAATAATGATCACAAACCACTCTCCTTATCCATCACTCAGACCATCTCAAAATTCTTTCTTAGCTGCCACTTTCCCCTTCTTCTCTAAACAAAAACCTAGCCTTTAGCTTCCTCCATCTCTTGAGTAGATCATTTCATGCAAACCTTGAAATGACAGTCTTTTACATGTCAAGAGAAAGCCCTCTTCTGCTGTAGCTAGAAATGCAAAGCAGCTCTTTTCTAAAGTGAGTTGCGGAGTGTCACACAAAAGTATACTCATCACTTTTTGAATGACAATAAGGAATTCTCTTCCTGTCTCTATCAGGTTCAAGATTCCTATGTTTAAGTACACAATGAAAAATATAGAGAAAAATATTGGCAAAATGTGAGATGTCCAGTGAATAATAAAGAATAAACCATATTAAATTTTCTGAACTCAATCTTATTTTTTTCAGAAAGTAACCAATGTTAGAGAGTTACATAGCATGAACTATATATTTATTTGGCATATTATATTTTGTTCCACCTTACAATTGTTAGTGCTAGAAGAAAATATGAGGGAAAAACCATAACAAGCATGTCATTTTCATTGGCAAAGACGTTAATAAAAAGAACTACCTAGAAAAAAATCTTTTGCTTGAAAATACAATAACATATTTTTATCATAAGTACTTTTTAAACAGTACTAATTTGTCTACTGCATAGATATTTTCTTACCTGAGAACTGAAATTTAAACTTCTCAAAGTTATCAATTTACACTTAACTATACTATAATCTTTTTTGTACATGAAAGGGGAAGACAGATGTCACTGATTTTGAGTTTGGGATGTAGTACCTCACTTGGGTTCTTTCATAATGACATATGGCCTTGAGCAGATAGAAGAAACCCCACTCAAGAGTAAAGTATTCTTTAATTAACTTGCAAACACCTCTCAAGGTCATCTCTAAACATTTGTACTTCTCTGTGAGACAGAGAAAAGATAATTAATAAAGGAGTGTCTTCAGGAAAGAAACTTGTCAGAAGCAACTCTTTGTTAAAATTTCTAGCTCTGAAGTCATCCAGTGTGACAGGACATGATGGCTTTGCTCCCTTGTCAGTCTCAGCATTTGCTCCCAAGGCACCACAGAAGCTGCTCTGCTCCTTCCAGCCACACAAGAAAGCAATAATCAACAACTCCACAGAGTAAAAGAGCATGAATGGCACAGGGTATGCATGAATAACTGAGTAAAGTAATTCTTTGTATCCGCCTCTCCTCTTTTGTGTTTCATAATTAACTTCTAATGCTGAAAAACCCAGTGTGTTCACCTAGTGCTTGCTACATTGGATGTCAATTGCTCCTTCTATTTCACCAAAAGAGGAAAAATGTATTCACAATTAAAGACTGTCTAACATTAATTTAACTCCAATGATGAGAAAATCCTGTTGGTTTATTGAATCATTGCTTATCAAGATGTATAGAATTTAAAGTCACACTAACTATGACTTCCGTTAAGCAGCAAAAGCAACATAAAGGCTAGTGGTTCAGCAAATTTCTGAATTGGTTTTAAATCCATTTTCTACAAATGAATAATTGTTGTTTCAAAAGTAAAATGAAAGCCCTAGTTTTCTCCCAAATACTATATTCCATTAAATGCATACATATACATAATAATTTTAACATCCTTGGATATAATAACAGAAAAGAATAAAAGGAAAAATAAGGATGGCCATCTGTATAAATTTAGTCCAAATAGAATTTTGAAGGAGTTCTAATAATGTGCAGCAAACTTGCAGAGACTCCATCACCAAATGTTGCAAATACATATCATTTTAAAAGGAAAAATGATATCCAGAGACTAGTAATTTACTGCAAAGCCATGATGAATGAAATGTTTTGTTTTAATTATTATACTAAATAGTATTAAAGGCATCAAGAAAATTAGGAGTTCTGGAGATAGAGAGAAAAATCCAGTTTTCATCATCTGTATCTGTTGTGGTTTAACTGTTTGGATTACAGGGTGAAAAGACACAGCCTGGGGGCCTTGGCATCATAACTTTGAGTACTGGAATTGTCAGTGGAGCAGTGCATAACTCGGTCCAGGGTGTGCTGCTGCAGGAACTGTTGTATCTCAGGAGACTTCCTGTTTACTTACCAGAAATACAATTTGGATAAGGCAAAACTTAGGGAAATAGTGCTATTGCTTGTTAAAACAAGGATAGCTTAGTTCTGGCTATCACTGCAGTATTTATACATCAAAGGAGGGTGTGATAGAGCTGTTCTTGGATGCATAATTTAGTTTCTAATTTTTTAAAATTTTTATTAGTATATGTTTTTATTAATGATTGCATTCACAGTGGAACATATTAATGCATGTGATTAACACATCTTAGCTGTTTTTTAGTTCTCTCCTGCTCATCTCTTTTTCCATCTCACGGCCTCCTTCCCCAATTCACACAATGTCTTTCTATAACTCTGGAGTTTTGGATTTATGACCAGTTGCATTTTGTAAAAAAATTGAGACGATGAGAAATTATTTTATAAAAATATGATCTTTGAGGTAAATGAAAATCTGCCTCATTTTTAATGTAAAAATAAAATATAAATGTGTCCTTTGTAGCTATTGCTAAATATAACTTGTCTCTACTAACACAATAGAAAATTATATTGATCATTATTTGATTTTTGTTGAATGTATGTTAAATTTCAAAACAGAAGCATTACATTCTTCACAAAAATATTGTATTTCTCTCTTCTTGCCATTCTTATCATTGAATGAATATCAAAGAGCAGAATTCAGCTAAACTGTGTTTCCTGATAATAATGATGAGATCTTGTGTAACATCTTCCAGACAGGCAAAGAGGTGTGACATCAACAAGCAGAGATGACCTGCCTGGGTGTGTGCTGCCTTTCCAGCATAAATTCAATCAACATCAATGTGAAGTTTATGTGGACAATGGTGTGCTCATGATTATTTATTGCCTTCTTTTTTTTTAGGGAAGGATATACAAGTTGTTTAGGGTCTCACTACCACATCAGACTCCTAGTGATCCACCTGTTTACAACCTCCCAAGATCTGGGTTTACAGGCATGCATCACCATATCCAGTCTCAATTGCTGTCTTAGTGAACACCATGGGAGGTCCTGGTATGGCAGGCCTAGGGATTGAAGCTCTGGCCCTTGCACCTGCTTGCAGGTGCTTTAATCTGCTGAGCTATTTGGCTGGCCTGATCATGATTATTTTAGTAAAGAGGATGTAGGAGGTTAGCACTGCAATGTTCATAAAATGATGAAAGATTTTCATATACCAAACCATGTGCCTTTTGTGATTAGTTGGGTAAGATGTCAGTATGTGATCATGCTACTTACCTTTTTAGACTTCTCTTTATAATCTACAATGATACATGACTTCTTAGTTTTCTCTCCATTTCTGTTATCTACTACAATCACCATGTCATTGTGCATTGATGACAATGATGGCCCTGCCCTTCTGTCATTACATTGGTGCCATCAAAACACCATAGAATCTGGTTATAGTTGTCTGCTGCACAGTTCTTTTTATTTTCAGTTTGTGTGAGGTCTGTTTTCTGTTCAAATGAGGTGGTCAACTACATCTGTACTATTTGATTAATTCTTTGAGAAGCATTGGAAATATAGAAAAATTGCCACTATGTCCTTGGCCAAGAAGGTCATTGACTAAGTAAGAAAAATTAAGGGTGATTCAACTCAATATTTCAATTCTGTATCAGGCACATTATGAATAAACATTCTTCACAGAACCATATTGATAGTCAGAAAGTATACATAGCATGAGGACAAATTAAGATCCTCCCTCTGGGATGCACCCATAGCTAACTGCCCCTTGGAGTGCATCATTGATTCACTGGCTGCAATGTTACTATCTGAAATATATTCAATTGAAAGCTTATTTAGAAGAATGTAGAACATAGGTTTAAACATCTTCAATAAAATTTGAGCCTTAGATTGACTAGAAGGTATAGAAGAGTTGTTCGCTTTTGTTGCCAAACACAGGTTCTGAAGCACAGGTAAACGTCTTGTACCCTTCACACTTTGCCTGGGATAAAGTATGTCTGTAAAGGGAACTGTTAATCAAATCATCAGCTTATGTTTTTGCACAATGTCATGCAGTAATATTGTTACAAAAAATACTCTGAATGAATTAGTTTCAGTGTCTTTCCATTAACAGTACTTGTTTTGGTTGTAGTGCTTTGAAAACAACCAGGCATCTTGGATGTTCAATTTTGAATGTAATTCTTCAGTAAAGCACAGTTCAAAGTAACTGCTGTGGGTCCATGGTATCACAACTGTCAATTTTTCAGGTAGATGTGACAGTGAAGTCATGCTTTGATATGGAATCATAACCCCAATTAATCATTTCAGAGTCAGATATTGTAGTGTTACTTTTCTTTCTATTGAATCAGACAAAAGCCTGACTATGTTGTTGTTTGAATTATTATCTGAAATATAATCAGGATAAATTAATTTGGAGTAATTGAACTCATCAAATGATCCTTCATCTAACAAGTGTTCTGGAAAGATTTTAGCATCACATATAGAACGGCACATATTCTAGGGTTGGACATTATCACTGATCAATAATTATTATGCACTTTTTTAGTACACAGTTGCAGTACATAATGATTATATTTATCCTTGGGTAGATTGTAAGATTTGTAAGGTTTAATAATTTTAATAATTTCTTCTCCTTCTTCCTTTATTACTCTGCCATGCTCTCTCCAAATCTTATTCCCCTATTTGTTAAGAATTACTATATTTTATAAATGGAAATACAACTAGTAAAATCACAGTGTTATAAATAGACTGATTTTTTTAAATTCTAGACTACTACATTGGAACAATGAAAAAATGTGAGATACTTCATAGAAATGTTTGGAAGAAGTGTTAGTATTATGAGTCATATATCAGGATGAAGAACATGTTATTGATGCAAATAAGAAATAATTTAAAAGATGATACTGAAGTTATTATAAAGCTATACCCATTGTTTTTTTATTCCTCTATATTTGCTTACTTTTATATTTCTTGGTGGTCTAGAAAACATTCGATGAAGGGAGATAATAAGTTTTACCTAGGCTCAATCTGAGCACTCAACAAAGTGATTTACACTTTATAATTTATCAGGTTTTAAAAATTCATTGGTTTAAAAAATATACTCTTTTAAATGAAGAATACATAGCATCATATATTAGCTTTCTAATATCTGCCTAAATGATAGGACATTAGAAAGAAATATTTCATTGATATATAGAAAACATAAACATATTAAAACTGAAATAAAAATAGAAAAATTTTTCACACAGCTTCCCCTAAAGTCTTCATATCTCAATTATATTTTGGTGAATACTTATGAATTAAGTGGAATAGCCATGTCATTTATATCATTCAACACCATACAAGAAAAATGAGAACTTATTAACTGTGCTAAGGATGACACACAAAAATGTATGAATAAATATTGATATAAAGTTTTAATAAATAATAGAGATTCAAAGTAAACATTATATGAAAAATGCATTCAAATAATATAACTCATATTTGCAAGACAGGAATGATTCAGAACTAGTAAATTAACATATTTCTGTGTTGAATACACAAGATATCAAGTTCATAAGAACCTTTAGTGATGCCAAAAATCTATTTTATACAAAATAATCCACTACTTTCTGAAAATGATGAAACTGTAGTACAAAAATAATGGGTAATGGTAAAGGAACAGAGGTATGATTTTATTGGACTAAAAGCAAGGGTGATTAATATAAAACACATATTTTAAATGATGAAAAATCAATATAATATAATAAACATAAAACAAAAGTTCATAGAATGAAAGTCAAAGAATAGGAGACAATACTTCACTTCACAGGAACCTAGAAAAAAGTAGGGTTAGCTATTATATTTGCAAATAAATTAAACTTTAATCCAAGACTAATCAATAGAGGAAAAGAACACTACATCCTTGTTGACAGAATAATCCAAGAGAAACTAATAACAACTATAAATATGTATGCATGAAATACTGGCAGACCCAAGTATATAAAAAATTAACAGACTTTAAAAAGCAAATATGCATTAACAAGATTGTAATGGATGACCACAATGCCCTAATATCAGAAACAGAACAACTAGACAAAGAAGAAGAAGAAGAAGAAGAAAAGAAGAAGAAGAAGAAGAAGAAGAAGAAGAAGAAGAAG
>NDGN011294453.1:0-11239 GCA_002564285.1 Tympanoctomys barrerae
TTTGCTAAGCTTGTTCCAAGTAGGTGCTTTAGACCACTGAGCCATCTCACCAGCCCTGCATTTTCATTATTTAGTGTTATCTTCTAGTTCTTTCATCAATGTTTTATAAATCACATTGTAGAGATTATTCACTTACTTAAATTTATCCCTTGAGAGGTTGTAGCTATTATAAATAGGATCCTTTTTTACGTCCATCTCAGAAGTTTTGCTATTTGTGTACAAGGTGTATTAAAAATTACAGTGAATATTTAAATAAAAAGTTTTAAATGAATTATAGTAAAAGACACATTGCTATTAATCTCCCCCAAAGTGCAGTCTTCCTGCCTCATCTAAGTAAGTAGAATTACAGTGTATACTACTATAGTTGGCTTTTTAAAAAATCTGATTTGGTTATTTCTAATGACTTTCTCTAAATAAGAAGCTCTTCTATCTGAACTACTCTGCCTTTGAGGCTGTCCACTGTATTTGTTTTATTTCATTTACTGAATTATTTAACTCCAATATTTGTTTGGTTCTTCTTATGATCTCTATTTCTTTGTTGGGTTTCTTATTCACATCATGAATTGTCTTCCTGGTTTTAATGAATTGTCTGTATGGAACTAGAGAAAACTTTCCTCAAATTCATCTGGAACCAGAAGAGACCCAGAATATCAAAATCAATCCTGGGAAACGAAGGAAAGGCAGGAGCTATCACAATCCCTAACCTGCAATTATACTATAAAGCTACTGTGATAAAAATCAGCATGATACTGGCATTGAGACAGACCTGAGGTCAGTGGAACAGATTAGAAGATGCAGACACAACTGCAAACATGCTCAGCCACCTTATCATCAATAAAGGAGCCAAACAGGCTTACTGGAAGAAAGACAGCCTCCTTAATAAATGTTGCTGGAAAAAACTCCCTTTCCACATACCGAAGGCTAAAACTAGACCTATGCCTATCACCATGCACAAAGCTACCGTCAAAATGGATCAAAGATGAAATATTAAAACAGAAACACTAAATCTTCTGGAGAAAAATGTAGATAGAAATCTTGATGACATAGGTGTAGGTAGAGAGCTCATGAACAAAAGCCAAACTACTCGAGAAATACTTCAAAGAATCAACAACTGAGATCTCATCTTTTCTAAAGGTTTCTGCACTTCAAGGCAAATCTCCAACAGAGTAAAAAGAAAACCAACAAACTGGGGAAAAATTATAGCCAACTATCCCTCAACAAATTTCCTTAAAAATATTATTTTGAATTTTTGTCAGAAAACTGACTTATTAATTTAATTTGAGGCCACAGAAGAGAGTCACTGTGTTCCTTTGGAGGTGCCATGTGACCTTGTTCCATCTTGCTTCTTGTGTCCTCACACTGGCATTTGTGCATCAATCTCATCTACCAGATTTAGAGTGGCTTTCACACCAACAGATTTTCCATTCATTATGTGTCTGAGTGTGTTGATTAGAAGGGCTGTATTGGTTTCAGTTCCAGTGTTTCAGCGCAGTATCTACTTAACTCCTTTAGCTGTAATCAATGTTAGCAATGCTGTGTGTGTGTCTTAGTGGCCCAGACCATAGGGTCTATAAGATTCTACCGCCACTGGGATGTAGCTCCTACAGGCAGGCTGGATTCACTGAAAGCTGTGGTCACTATGCACACAGCTACAGTGCCTGTCCGCGTCTGTGGGTTGTGTGAGTACAGGCCCACTCCAATGGTCTCATGTATGTGTGGTGCAGTATGTCCAGTAGTGCTGTATGGTGTCTAGGCCACGCCAAATACCAAAATGGACACACATGTTGGTCTGCAAAAGAAGCAAAGCTGACTTCACAGGGCCCCGGGGGCCAACCACTTAGGGAGATGTGCCCAGTTGCTTTCCAAGGTCGATGGTTTGTGAATGAGACCCAAGCACTCGCCTCTCAGATCCTCAGTTGGCTGATATGAGAACAGGTCCCTCTCCTTCTTTAGGAGTCCACAAGAGAACAGAGCACAGCACCCAGTTGCTTTCCAGGAGCTTCAGCAGGCCTAGATGCTCAGATAAGGCTTCTCAGGGCCTTTTCAGGGCTGTAGGTGGGAGAGAGGTAGTTTGTTGGGTTCCCCGGGTCTCTGTGAGTTTACTCAGAGGAGGCAGCTCTTTGGCTGCATCTCAGGACTGAGGATGGTGGTGGGGCTGCCTGGCTGCTTCCTAGAGGCTCTAGAGCCAAGCCACTCAGGGCTGCTTTCCAGCTGCTCCCAGGGCTGGGCCTGCTCGGTAGGGCAACTGGGCCACTTTGTGGACAACAAGAGGGTGGGTGGAACTACCTCTGCAGACTGCACTGCTCCAGATGCACCTCCCAGATACTCTGGGAGAGGAAACAAGGTTTTCTGGCTGACTCACAAATCTAGATCATTTCAGTAATTGAAGGCCACTGCCTGAGGGCTCCACAGAACACTGGGCAAACAAGTTCCCAAGAAGGTGGCTTGTAGTAAGAACCAGTTTAGGGGAGGGCACGCAAGGACTGGGGTCTTCACCAACACAGTGGCATGGTATCCAACAGCCCGTGGAGGGAGGATCAGGGAATCTAAAGGCTTCAGTGTGCTGCAGCAGAAAATGACTCCAGCGTCTGTGGTGCAGGTGTGGCAGCCAGGGACCTCCTGCTTACCTTTCTTCTGGGCTGAGTGCTATCTTAAGGAAATGAGCAGTCGATGTTGTTTGCATGGTTCCCTTCTTCATAAGGCTACTGTGTCTTCCTTCTCCTTGATGTTTCTGCCTTTTGCCCACTGCACTCTAACACTCTGTCACAAACACTTTAAAGAAACGGCTGTGTTATTTTCTTGCTATGGTCTTTTACTGTAGAGGAAAGCATGCCAGGCATCTCAGCCAGCCACCTTGCTCCACTTTCTGTTGCCAATTTATGCATTTCTATTTTTATCATCTTCTCTCTTGGTTTTTTTTTCCTTGAGTTTTATTGTATCTGTCCTATACAGTGTGGTCAAAACATAGTGATTTTTATGTGTTTTAAAAATGTATTACAGTAAAAGACATGTTGTCCCTAAACTTCCTCAACATGCCCCCTCGCGTTTTGAATACACTTGGCCCATCATTCTTACCTCCTTCTCAAGCAATTCTGGAAGTCCTCTTTCATAAACATTGTTAGGTTTTGTTTGCATTATGTTCCTAGTGGTCCTCTTGAAAGGACCTAGAATGTAGTAAAGGGCACAGAGAATAGTGAGGACCAAGGGTATGGGCCTCTGAGGATTGGGGTACAGTGTTCAGGTTGGGGAAATGGGGTATCAGGCAATAGTTCAGGGACTTTCCCTTGATTATATGATCTACCTGGGGGCCAGGCATCTTCTGTCTGCCGTAACAGACTCAGTGATAACTTTTACCTTCCTCTTTCTTCCAAATGGAGAGTGTGAGCGTCCCCTCCATAGCAGAACGGCTGTTCTGAGGGATCTGGGGAGCTGCTAATCCATCTTCTGAGGCCAGCAGACACTGACAGCTGGCAGCCACCTCTTCTCTACAACGCCTCCCCAAAGGAGCAATGAGCGGGCCACAGAGGGACATTATAGCTGCATGTCAGGAGACCGGGGCAGGCCCTTGGGTTCTGCATCTCTGTCTCTCTGCATACCCGCTCTGTAGTGTGACTCTGACACAGATACTGGGGCACTCTGAGCCCCCAGTCAGCACCCACACAAGGAAGCAGCAGATGTTTTCATCTTTATCCTTCGTGTCTCCTTGGGGAAGATGAGAGTCCAATGCAAGCCAAAGTTCAAAGTTACAGTGATGCTACTGGCTGAGTGTTTACTTCTCTCCCCCGCAGATTCACATATTGAAGCCCTAATCCTCACGGCGATGGGATTTGGAGTGGGATCTTGGCTCATGATCAGGTTTAGATGAAGTTGTGGAGGTGGGGCCCTTGGGGCGAGAGCAGCGCCTTCAGAAGAAGAGGCCAGATGCACTCTTGCCCTCTCGCCCACACCTCCTTCCTCTTCCCTGTCATGAGAATCCAGCAAGCAGAACTGCACCTTGATCTTGGGCATCTCAGGCTCCAGAACAATGAGAACTATATTGCTATGGCTTAAAACACCCACTCTGTGGCATTTCATTGTAACTGCTCACCCTGAGACAGAAATTGACACCACGGAGTGGAATAAAGACCTAAAAATATGGAAATGATCTTGGACCTGGGCATGAGTTGAACCAAGCCTGGAAGAGTTTTGAGACACAGGTTGGAAAAAGCTGCTGCTGTCAAGAAAGAAGTGATAAAGGTGATTCTGGTGAAGGTGCAAAAGAACAGAGATGAGATGTAGAGAAAATTTCCATCTTAGAAAACACATAAAAGGGTATGTCCTGAACATTGCTAGAATTAGGGATATGAAGGCATATTCTGGTAATGTCTAGGACAAAAAGAAGGAGCAAGTTACTGGCCACTGGGGAAAAGCCACTCCTCATTATAAAGTGGCAAATAACTGGGCTGAAGCGTGCTTGTGTCCTAGTGTTTTGCGGAAGAGAGGACTTGTATGTAATGAAACCGCTTCAAGCGGTGCACTGGATATTTAACTGAGAAAATTGCTAAGCAAAGAGTTAGAGGAGTGACTTGCTTCCTCCAGGCTACTTCTAGCAAAATATAAGAAGAGAAATAAATTGAAGAAGAAACTGATAAGCAAAAAGGACCTGAAACTTAAGTATTTGGAAAATTCTCATCCTATCCATATTGCAGAAAATGACAAAGCACACTTGAAAGGAGTATTAAGGGTGTGGAGATTTGATAAGGAGATTAGTGCTGGTGTGAACCACAGACCCACACTCCCCCCACCAAAGAAAGAATCAGTGCTGCACTTAACTGAGTGAACAAGGCTGCATGGAATGAAAACAGGCTGTCAGGCTTTCTGGGCTTCACGAGGACTTGGCAGTAAATCCACTGGGCTGCAAACTTGTGGTACTCTTTAAGACAAGGCAAGAACGTCTGGAAGGGATTTTAGAGGTGATCAAAGCCAGTGCCTCAATTCCAGTTTCAGGCTGGACCCCCCAATGGAGCAGTGGAGTTGCCCCCCAAGCCATGCGGGCAGCATTACCATCAAGTGGGCCTGGGAGGCAGAACATCAGCCAGAGTGTTATTCACAAGCCTTAAAGGCTAATGGAGTTTGCCATGGTAGGTTAGAGTGGTCCTTCCTTATCTTCAAGGGCCATGTTCCAAGGCCCTCCCATGGACAAGCAACCCTTATACATACTGTGTTTCTTCCTGTACATATATACCTATGGTAAACTTTAATTTATAAATCAGGCAGTGTAAGGCATTAAGAACAATAATTAATAATAAAACAGAATAATGATAGCATAAACTTTAATAAAGCTAGCTAAGACTTATGAATTATTTATTTCTGGAATTTTCCATTTAACATTTTCAGACCATGAGTAGCTGAAGCCACACAGCAAACTCACAGCTAAGGAGGATTTACTGTCCCTGGGACTCAACTCCTTCCTCTTCACAGACCTCCCCAATTGGGGAGGGGGATATCTAGCTTGTGTCCTGTGCTGCGGTGCTTGGGAGCCAGATGGCTGGTCTGGCTTCCCAGGATCCTCGCCGGGAAGGATGCTTGCTTCAGGATAGACTGTACTCTGAGTCTCATGGGGGTCTGATTTAGATGATATGTAGAGGTGGACACTGCAGGCATCACGGCCCTTCCTGCCCCCTCTGCCTTCTTCCTGGCCACCAGAGGCCAGGTGGCTTCTCTCTACCAGACCCTTCTGACGCGCCCTTTCTTCCTTGGAGCCAGTGATCATGGACTGAACTCGCTGAAATCATAAGCCAAAGTAAACCTCTCCTCCTTTCCTCTCAGCTGACTAGCACAATGGCTCTAGGGCCTCGGTACATGAGCAGGTAGGGGCTCAGGCTCTCACTGACCATATCTGACCCAGTAAGGCCTCCTCTGTGTATGTTTGCATTGCAGTTTTCACACACACACACACACACACACACACACACACACACTGGCGTTGGCCACCATGCTCATCCTGGTTAAGACCATGGTAGACTCTCACAGTTGATTCTAGGAAGGCCTGATAGTCACAGACCTGACTAGTCCCCAAACTCTAGGAAAGCAAAGGAGAAGTCAGCCGGGTCCTTGTGGCACTCAGCCTCCTGCCAAAGTGCTCTCTCCCCCATCTTGGGAGAGTAGTGTCCTCAGTACAAGTCGGCTTTGCTTATGAGTGTACCTTGCTTGTTATCCACTGCGGCACTGGCCGAGTCATTACTTCTGGTTCGGGGTTTCCTTCCATGGATCTCTCCTGGAAGAAGATCCAAGAGCAAGACATCGCGGCACAGCGCTGACACACCGAAGGCCTCCACCCAGTCTAGAATCCAGAAACAGATCCGCTGCGACGAGGCCCTTGTGGAGGTTGCAGCTGGAGCGCGGTTCTGCAAACTGGAGCCCAGGGCCCACCTGGGGGCCACAGCAGTCGAGCTGGGAGGCTTCACAAGAGCAGTTCTAGGAATGCAGAGCTGAACCTAACAGTGGAGACTCGGCCTGAGAGGAAGGCTGAGTCAGGAACCCAGGAGGAAAGTGTGAGCAGAAGCTGGGGAAGCACATCCGGGTCTTTGGGGAGGAGACAGCTGCCAGGGGTGGAGCAACTGTGCCCCCCACTGCACCACCCCGGGGACGCAGAAGAGGCAGCCACAAACTTGATACAAAAGCAAAAGCAGGTGCCTTTATTTTTCTTTAACTGCAGCTCCTGAGTTTATGGCCCCAGCTGAGATGTGGACCACTCATCCCTAACGGATGGGTCAGAGGAGCAGGCGGCCCCCAGACACGGCCCAGGGAGCACTGGCTTGCGTCTCCCCGGACACAGCAGCAACTACACCAAGACCTATGTGCCAGGTCCAGGACCCACGCGCATCACCAGCCAGCTCTGGCCCTGACCCAGCTCCATCCCAGCCACAACGAAACCAAGCCGAGAAGGAACAACCGCAGGTACTCCCTCCCAGGGACCCCGAAAGCCTGGAAATCTTCCCTGCCCTGAACTTGCCTCTGCTGTGGTCTCTGGCCTCTTGCATTCAAGCAGGCCTCTGGCCAAAACTAATACGAGCAGCCCTGCGATCGAACATTCCCCATGTGGGCGAGCGGCTGGCACCGGAGCGTCAGCCCCAAGGCTGGGCAGCCAACCCGCCATCAATACAGTGGTTCAGAGGAGCCTCCGGCAGTGGACAATTGATCCCCATCGCTTCTCCCCAGCTCTGGAAGGCAGATGATCATTTATTCAGTTGACCGAACATCATCCTTTCTGTTTGATTTTGCTCAGTCAGAGCAAAGGCCGTGCTTAAAATCCATGCAAATCCTCCAAATAGAAGCCCATGCTGCATAGACATGGGTGCCAGGTTGGCAGGGAGGGAGGTAGAGAGGTCAAGGAACAGTGATGGACACCTGTGAGTGACAGTAGTGACCTTCAATGTCACTAGTGTCCCACGCCAGGACGTAATGAGGACATCCGCACAGCGTTTGCTTGGTGCTGCGTTCAGGAGCACAGCCCGTGCAGAGATAGTGGTCGTGCAAGGTGTGGCTTTCTCTCAGGCCGCGGGGGGGGGGGGCGCTGCACACCAGGCTTCTGGGGCTGGAGGGCAACTGCACAGCTGAATGGTGTCAGACTCGGGGCAGCAGGTCTGTCCCTGGGATGGGCTCCCAGGAAGGCTCCGACTGTGTCCTCTTTCTCGCAGGAGAAAGAGAAAGTTCAGGCTGCCAGCCAGGCTGAGCTCTTCAAGAAGCTAGCTGGGCACCTTCCCTCACACACAGGACCACAGACAATCTGGACATTCCAGCCAGGGAGGGACCCAGAAGAAGAAGACCCACCTTGACCCCAGGCTCTTCCTCTGTCCCATTTTTCCTTGAGGTCTGGCTTCAACTTCAGGCTTTGGGCTTCACCAAACCTGGCTCTGACTGCCAACTGGGTCTCCCTACCTCAAGCCTGAGAGGAGAATTCTGATTGGCCCACTCGCATTTGCCTGCCACACCCAGCCATGAGGATTGGCTGCCACCTGTACCTCCTGAACCAATCAGCTGGGGTTTCCAGAAAGTGGGGTCACACTTCTAATGGGGCTGAGGAGGAGGCCACCAAAATGAGGGCACAGTGCCAACCACGTGTCAGTAAGTGGTGAGGACGCCTGTGGAGTAAGGGTTAAGATGCTTTATGTAATGCTGCCAGGCTGCGTGGCCTTGGCCAAATTACTTGGCCTTTTTGTGCCTTCATTTCTTCTCTGTAAAATGGGGTGATAACCTCCTCTATCCCGTAAGGTTAAAGTAAAGACTGAGTGAGGGTATTAACATCGTTTTGCCTGAGCATAGTAAAGGCTCAGGAAAAGCTGGTGAATTATTATTGCCCATATTATTGTTATTACTGGAAAAACTGGCCTCAGAGGACCGTTCTGGCCATACTCTGAATCATTCTGCACAGCATCTTCAGGGCTCTGCCAGATAAAGAAGGGGGTGGCTGGGGTCCTGGAGGGAGGAGGAGAGTGACAAGCTGTGATTATCGCTCGCTGTGTTGCACACTCGCAGGCTCAGCAGAAGAGAGCGCGGGCGCCAGCCCACCCAGCAATTAAGCGCAGGGAGAATGGCACGGAGCCAGCGGCTTCCCGTGGGGGTGGAGGAGCCCACCCCTCCTGGAGCCTTGGCAAACGGAGGCCTTTGGAAGGTGCCTGGGCCTTCTGATCTCCCGCGCCCAGCAGGCCTCCCAGGTCGTGCCAGGAGGCTCCTTGCCGTACCCACGTCTCTGAGTGGAGCAGTCAGAATGCTCCTGGCGCTCTGTGTTCACGCCGCTTTGGCTTCTGGCCACGTTCTCAGGGTGTTTGTCCAGGCTAGTCCCCTCCCCAGAATGCTGTTCCTTCTGTCACTTGCCTGGCAACTCTAACTTCTATTTTGGATTCCTACTTAAATGTTACTGCCCAGGTCCTCCAAAGCAGGCCCTCTTCAACCCCTGCCCAAATGATGCACTTCCAGCTCCATGGTCCAGGGGCCTCAGGGTCACCTGCAGGTGCTGATGGGCTGCAGAAGTCAGCAGTCCCCTTGCGGGAGTTGAGCATGAACTGGAGGGCGGGGCCTAGTAGGACCCACAAGGCGCCTGTCACCATCTCTGCTCCAACGATCCAACTTCCAGCTGCCAACCCCCGCCAGCCACAGGGCAAGGTTTCACTAACAAGGATCCTTTTTATGCACTCAGACTGGAATTCATGTCTTAGCTAATTAATTTCCAGGTTCCACATGAACGCAAGAGCTGAAGACGAGCACTTGAGGCAAGACCATCCTGGCTTCTCCCCTACACTGCAGCAGGCTAGGCCAGAGGCACTGACAGCTCCCGGCCCCTGCAGCAATGGGGTGAGAGGAGAGCTGCTTCCCCTTCCCCCCATGCTGGCCAGCCTTCCCCAACAAGGAGGCTGCACTGAGGCCCTTGAGTCCTCCAGTGTCCAGCCAGGTGCCCAGCCTTAGATGGGTCCCTGGAGCAGTGCCACCAGGGGCCACCAGCCCCTCCCCCACCAGGCTCCTCCCCTGAACCAGTTGCAGAGCCCTTGGGGCCATGGCGAGCTCGGCCAAGTCCCATCCCCAGCAGCATCCTAACAGCCCTGTTGACTCCATCTCCTGCCTTGTGGATGCAGCAGAAATTGCTGCACACTGTGGGCAGGGCTTTCAGTTCTGACCTTCCTGCCAGCAGGGCCAATGCAAGCTCTAGACCCCTGCTCCCAGGTGTCACTGACCCCCAACCCCAGCTGTGGGGCTTTGACAAAGTCATCCTGGTGCCACAGCTGTGGTGTTCACTGACCCCTTTCTGGTGGCACTGGATAAACACAGTGTTCCTGTGGCCTCGTCCCAAGGGCACACAGATCCAGTGGGAACCAGAGAACCCTTCATTCAAATCAATTGCTTGTATCAGATCTGCAAAGTGCCCTGGCTTTGAGACTCTTGAAACCGAAGAAAATCCCAGCATTCCACCCTGGCTCCGTGCTTCAAATGTCCCCTGTGCAGAATGAGGTGAATGCTGCTTCAGATGCCTTATCTGAGCCCCTCAGAGGCAGATGTCTATTAGAATTTTGATCCCTTTGCCCTCCCCAAAGCTGTGCAGCCCTGCACCAGCTATTTCCCAGCTCCGTGCAGGATGCTACTCGATGTGAGCACGTCCTGAGCAGCAGCTCAGGCTCACTGCTGACTTTCCGGGTGCAGTGACTGACTCACAGTGCGGAGCAGGGAGCATGGTCCCTGTAGCCTCCCATAGAGGCAGAGGACACAGGTAGGTGGCGCTTGGGTATCTCTCTTGGCATCCAGAGCCCAATTACTGCAGGAGCTGAGCTGGCGTCCTGTCTATCAGAGCTGAACACTGTTAGGCTCCTAGCCCTGGTGTGGAGAGGATACAGGGTTCCAGGTATCATTTTCTCCCCAGTTTCTGGGGCAAAAAGCGGCCCTCTGAGCCACAGGTTGGAGCCTCTGATGGCCTTGGCTCTGGGCCACAGCCACTGCTCAGGAGGCCCGCCCTCCCAGTCACAGCCCTGGTGGGGTGGAAGAGTGGGGACAGACTCTGACCAAATGGAGCCCCCTGAAGAGCAACCGCTGGCTCATGCCAGCAGATTGAGAGCAGGGCACACGCGTGCATCAATGCCCCATTCACAGCCCAGAGCCCTACTTGGCCTGCGAGAGCCCCTCCAACTCTGAGTGGGCCTTGTTGGTGCCTCCCTGGCAGCAGGCCCTGGAGAGCGCGGCCTCCTGTCCCTCACATGCCAAGCTGGCAGGACGAAGCTGGCACACATATTACAACGCCCCTCCGGCTGCACAACAGAGCTTTCGGTCTCCTTTTCCAATGAACAGTGTTATTTTAGGAAATCTCCCAGACAAACGAGACTTCCTTAAAGCCCATCCTCCCTAGGGGGTCTTTGTTTTAGATTTAGATGCTACCAATTCTGGACCAAAGTCTTTAGGGCTTCCTCTTACAAACCAAGGGGACACACTGGGCGCTGGCCCAGGATGTGCAGCGGTGTAAGGGGCCCCACAGAGGTCCTGCCCACCAACCTGCCCCTCACTGGCTCTGAAAACAGTGCCCGCTTCCAAAGTCTCCTAGGGGACAGGGGTGGCCACAGCTGCAGGACCCATGAGAGCCTGCGGACCACTTCTCCTGCCCACCGCCCAGGCATATGCTCTGTGCGGCATTTTCAGACAGGCTCTCTGAAGTCATCTCAGGAGACAACAAATGCTGTGCTTCTTCCTAACCCCTCTGGGTGCACCAGATGCACACACG
>NDGN011294469.1:0-11870 GCA_002564285.1 Tympanoctomys barrerae
AAAAAAAAAAAAAAAAAAAGGAAAGGCAACAATAATGTACATCTATACACAGGATAACTAATTTCTATCAGTGTTTTGAAGGGACCAGTTAATGCTTAAAATTTTTATTTTGGCCAATTTTGCATGCTTATAGCTGGTAATCTGAGCAACTACACTGCAGACAACAATGTGCAAAATAACAACCATTGTTGAATACCTATTATCTTGTGTTTTGTTAAAAAAATGTGTATCATTTCTAATGTTCTACCTATTTTTACAATAACAAGTCCCCTGAGATTTAAGCCATACTCTCTATACAAATGCAAAGAAAGTTTAACACTTCCAGCGGTCAGTGACACAAGATGGACGTTACCACTCCAAAGGCTGCACGTGGGGGAATGGGAGCAAAGCAAGCTCAAAGCCCGGGATGACACACGGCAGGCCCTGTGGTTCATGCACACCCTCTGAGGCAGTCTGTGGCAAGTTGTGGGCTCCAGCAGGCTTGGGTGGCTCTGCCTGTACTTCACAGTGGTTGTAGCTTCTGTGGCTTCTCTCTTGGGTCAGCTCTGCTTCCTTCTTGTAGTCTTCCTCAGATCATCCATGCTCCTGCTTCTCCAAACTCCTGAGGTCTCCCCCATACCTTTGGCTTCACCCTCAAAGCTCCACACACTGCCCCCTCAGGGGCACACTGCCTGGCCTCCCAGGCCACTTTCTGAAATCTAGGTGGAAGCCTTCTTAGCCCCACAACTCTTGCATTCCTGGATGAGCCCAAAACCAACGCTATGTAGATGATGCTATGGTCTTCTTTCAGCTGGAGCAGGAGTCAGGCTCTCTTCTCTCTTGTGGGGGGTTGAGGGCTTACTAAATGATAGTTAGGAGCAGGAAGGTCTGGAGTTCTGTTGTCCCTCCACCCACCTTTCCAGTCCTTCTTCCCCTATCCATTATGGTGACCATTATTTTGCTCTCTACTTCTTAGGGATCACAGCTCCTCTCATCTTCTGGAAAGATGAGTTCTCTGGCCTCCCAACAAGTAGTCTCTGCAGTCTGAGATCACAAGGCTTTGCTCACCTCATGGAAACACCACAGACCATGTCATTCTTTATTGCTAACTAAACCAACTTAAGAGAACAAAGTAATTTAAGTAAGCTAGAGTGGATAGGTCTGTGCTAAAGGACTTTTAAAAATAACTTTTAAGAACATATCCATAGAGATATTTGTTAAGCAGAAGAAGGGGAAGAAAAACAGAGCTATGTTTTAGAAAAGGCTTTTATAATCACTGAAAACTATTAACTTTGTTATTGGGCAAAGCCTTCCTGTTGAGAGAAAGATTTACAACTCCACACACTTTATTCATAATGTACATGGGCTTCAGCAATCCGATACTTCAACCAAAGGCCTCAGCATATATCAATCAATGCTTTATCACCCATGTATCAAATATTATTGAGTATATGTCTGAATGGTGCTAAGCCCTGGGGAGACAGCTGTGGGCTCTGCCCCTGGAAGACACATGATATAAAATATTTTAGTTTGAATGATGAAGGAAGGCCTTTCTGAGAAGGAAACTTTGAGTGAATTGCAAAAAATCCGTCAGCTATTTGAAGACCTGAGAATGTGACACTCAAAGCAGGGGCATAGACTACTCAAAGGACCTGGGGTGAATCAAGATTGGTGAACTTGCAGAATCGAATGAAAGACAATACAGTGCACCAGAGTAAGGAACAGGGAGAGATCCCTGGAAGAAGGGTTGGTATTGAACCAAGCACCACAGCACGTGGGGCTGAGCAGGCCCTGGTTAGAGTTTTGGATTTAATCCTAATTGTAGTAGGTGGCCTTTGCAGGCTTACATAATTCTATGCTTTAACTTTCATTCTGGGTTCCCTGTGTGTAAGAGGCTATAAAGATAAGAAAGGAAGCAGGGAGCTGAGCTGAAAGTATTCAGTGGTAGAGGTATTGGGGGATTGGATTGCAGCAGCAATGACAGAAAACACTTACAAAATGCTTATGGTACACCTAGTGCTGTTGTAAGCATTTAAAATGCGGCAACTTGCTGAACCTTCGTAACAACTCCAGCATCATTTCCAGCTTACAGTTGAGATAACTGAGACATGAAGTCCCAAGTAGATTGCCCACGCAGTGAAGTGGCAGAGTGAGAGTTCACACACTGACCAGGAGGCTCCAGAATCTGTGTTCTCAGCTGTCACTCAGTTATGGGAGAGACAGTCATGACAGGAGATACTGGCAGTGCATTTGCATCCTGTTACTGCTGTAACAAGCTGCTGCCAACTTGTTGGCTTATACATTAGGAGTTCATTACCTCAGAGCTCCACAGGGCAGGAGTCAGTTTTAATGGGAAAAAAAATGAAGGTGTCAGCAGTCCTGTGCTCCTCCTCCAGGTGTTAGGGAAGAGTTTATTAGCTATCTTTCTCAGTTTCTGGAGCCCAACCCCATTCCTTGGTTATGACCCTGCACCACACAGCCTCTGGTTCCTTTTCTTCCATTCCCTCCTTAGGATCTTCTCTGTCCAGGCTCTCACCTGAGCCTCCTGATTGCTGCTTATGAGGATCTTTGATTTCATTGGATCTACCCAAAGAATTTAGGATAATCTCCCAATCTCAAAATTCTTAACTTAATCCCAATTGTAAGTTACCTTTACCCATCAATATGACATATTCATAGGTTCTGGATATTTGATTTCAAAAACATGAAGAGGCCAATTTTCAGCCTACAACAGACAGGCTGAAAGTGCATTTTGGGGTAGTGTTAATCAGACTTTGCTGACAAACTGGCTATGGGGAAGGAGAGAAGGATTCACAAATAAAAAACGTTACCTGTATGTTTTTAGCTTGGACAACTGCCTGGATCATAGAGACATTTATGGTTGCCTAAAACACTGGGGAGAATTAGTTTTACAGCAGTAAAATAAGGTTAATTTTTGTCCTTGATGAGGTTGAGTTGAGTAATTTACTTCTAAACTAGCTGGTTCCATGACAGTTAGTGCATGTAGAAATTTTGGGTGTAGAGGAAGGAACACAGCCAGCAAAAGGAATTCAGGACTTGACATTTTGATATTACTTAAAGCCATTGGGTGGGTTGAGAGAATCAGGGAAGAGAAAATTGCCAGAGGAAGAGAGGCTGAGAGACAGGTGTGGGGAGCATTGGCCCTTCACACATGTCTACAAGTTAAGTAGAGGAGCAAAAAGCAACCAATTTCTCTGAAGAAACAGGCCAAAGACGGGGAAATCAGGAACATGTAGTGAAAAATAACACAAAAAAGTACAGCAGGAACTGTCAACCAGAACCCATTCTCTCCATTTTCCATAGGATCATGAGGGTAGCCTGCTAGTGGCCACTGGAATGTGTAAACACATTACAGAGTCAACTTATAACCATGCCACTGTGTAATCATGCCAATGTGTAGTCATGTTAGAGAGTCCTTTCCAATGGAACATGAGCAAAATACTAGTCATTCCCAGGCCCTGTGTTTCCTGCCCCATGCAAGAACTGTCTCCCGCGCTTCCCCTCAAGGTCCTACCGCATGAAGAGCAGTGCGTTCTGGACCTACAGAGAGACAAGCTGGAGAGTAGGGAGCAGAGCAGACCTAACTCCTAAGCTGTCACATAGGAGATAAATAAATACCGCTGTTACTGAACACTCGATATTGGTAGTGCCCTTCAGTTTCCGAGTCACACCACTTTTTGCCTAGCTATATGTTAGTTAATTCTGGCATGTTTTTAATTAAATTTAACATGGTCATAAAACTGCCTCCCTGAGTATTACCCTGATGCCAAAAATAGAGAAAGACTTTCCTTGGAAAAGAAAATTACAGGATAATCCCACTAATGAACACAGACACAAAAATCCTCAATAAGGCACTAGCAAATAGAAAGCAGCAAATCAAGAAGATTATACAACAACACCAAGTGGGATTCAGCCTACAAATGCAGAAATAGCTCAATCAATGCAAATCAATAAATGTAATGCACCATATCAACAGAGTCAATGACAAATATCACATGGTCATCATCAGTGCTGATGGAGGGGGGGGCCTCAGACTGCAGATTCCAGCCACAGGGCACACTCACAGGTGCTTCCAGCTCTGCCTGAGTGCATCTGAGTGCATGCACGGTGTTTGCAGAGAGCCACACCCTTTCCCACCAGAGTGTGCATGCTAAAAACCTGGTTTTCAAACAGTATGCAAAGTCACAGACTAATAATAGCAGCACAAGAGCAATTTACTAAGGAAGCTTATTCTGGGCACTTCAGTACTGCGACCATCACATGTAGGGAAATAGTTTTTTTGTTTATTTGTTTGTTTTGTTTTTGGTAAATATGGTAGATGTACAAAGCATGAAACAAATATCTTTTTACTGGAAATATGGAACTTCAGCATTTTTCTATTACAGTCTATAAAACTGGAGATTTCTTTTTATCTGTTAAAGAGAGTTAAACAAACTATTTCAGATTGAATCCAAATTTTAAAAAACGTAACTGGATCATTTCAGTAGATGCAGAAAAACTTTGACAAATCCAGCACTCATTCATAATAGAGACCCTAGAGAAAATCAGGATAGATTGCCTTTATCTTAATCTGATAAAAGCTACCTATCACAAACTAACATCTAACATTATACTAAATTGAAAATAACTTAAAGCTTTCACTCTAAAATAAAGTAACAAGGGCTTGGGAGATAGATCAATGGCACAAGTGTCTGCCTGGCAAATGCAAGATCCTGAGTTTGATCCTTCTTACTAAATAAATAAATAAATAAAATTTTAAAAGAATTTTAAAAATAAAAAAATATCAAGTAACATGACAAGGTTTTCTACTATCACCACTCCTATTCAATATAGTTCTGGAAATACTAGCCAGAACAATTAGACAAGAAAGAGAAATAAAACAAATAAGGATAGGAAGGGACAAATGAAATTATCATTATTTGCAGATTATATGATACTCTACATAGAAAATCCCAAAACTCCACCAAAACACTAATATGTTTCATAAGCAAATTGAATAACATAGCCAGATACAAAGCCAATACTAAAAAATCAGCAACGTTCTTGTACACAAACAATAAATTCACTGAGAGAAATTAGGGAAAATACACCTTTCATAATAGCAATCAGAAATGAAATATTTAAGAATCAATCTAACCAATGAAGTAAAGGATCTATATACTGAAAATTACAATACTCTGAACAAGGAGATTGAAGAGGGTATCACAAAAATGGAAAGATATCCCTTCTTCACAGATAGGAAAAAAACAACATAGTGAAAATGGTCATACTCCCAAAATTGTTATACACATTTAATGCAATTCTGATCAAAATACCATTAGCATACCTCACAGAACTAGAGAAAATATTTCTAAAGTTCATTTAGAATCAGAAGAGACCTAGAATACCAAAGGAAATCCTGGCCAAAAAAGGCAAGGCAGAAGGCATTACAATCCTTGACTTGAAATTATACTGCAAAACTACTGTGATAAAATCAGCATGATACCAGCAAAAAAGAGGAAGAAAATGAGACATGAGGATCAATGGAACAGATTAGAAGATTAGATGATGCAGACAAACACACTCAGCCATCTTATCTTTGGCAAAAGGGCCAAACGTGTTCACTGGAAGAAAGATAGCTTCTTTAACAAGTGGTACTAGAAAATGTGGGCTCTCCACATGCTGAAAATTAAAAATAGATCTAGGTCTATCACCATGCACTAAACTGAAGTCAAAGTGTATTAAAGATATAAATATTAAAATAGAAACACTAAATCTACTGAAAGAGAAAGTAGGTAGAAATCTCAAAAATATAGGGGTAGGCAGAGGGTTCATGAACAAAAGCCAAACTACATAGGAAATACTTGAAAGAATCAACAGCTGGCTTCTCATCTTATTAAAAAGCATTTGCACACCAAATCACCAACAAAGTGAAAATAAAGCCCTCAAAGTGGGAAAAAACATTAGTCAATTGTCCCTCAGACTGAAGAGTTCTATCTAGAACAGAAAAATAATTGAAAAAAAAATCAGACCATGATTTCCTAATTAAAAGATCCAATCAAAATATGGGCATTTGAGATGAATACACACTTCTCAGACAAAGAAATACAAAAGGAAAATAAATATATGAATAAATGTCTAACATTATTGGTCATTCTAGAGATGCAAATTAAAACAACAACAGGATTCCATCTCAGCCCAGAAAGAATGGATATTACCAAGAAATCAACCAACAACAAATGTGGTGGGGCTGTGCCTGGAGGAAAATGGTATCCTTCTTCACTGTTAGGAGTATAGATTGGTACAACCATGAGGGAAATAAGTGTGGAGATTCCTCAAAATCTAGGATTACAGGTGCCATTCTGCCCAGCTATTTCCCTTCTGTGTATTTCCCAGAAGAATTACAAATATCATACCACAGTGATATATGTACACTCTTTTTATAGCAACACAATTTGCAATAGCTAAATACTGGAAACAACTCAAATGGCCATCAACTGAGGAATGGATATCATGATGTGGTATTTTTATATAATGGAATACTGCTCAACTGTAAAGAAGGATAAACATGAAACTTTTATAAATAAATGGATACAACTTGAGGCTGTACTCCTAAGTGAAATAAATCATACTCACAGGTATAAATATCGTATTACCTCCATGTTGTGAGAAACTGAAAGTGTAAAGGTGTAAAACATACAATAGATATTATGAAATGGGAAGAAATTGTTCAAAAGGAAAAAGGAACTAGGATGGGTGGGAAGGGAAAGGACAGTAGGGGAAAGGGGAAAAGGCAAGGCAGTTATACTATTAGTGTCTCTTAGTTTACCTAAAAGGAAGGTTTGTGCTAATACTGATTGGAGAAATTTTATACCCATATCTTGTACCCTAAGCAACTATTTTAAAGATAGCAACATGTGATGTATTAACTATTGTTTTTCTCCAATTATTTTGTTATAAATTTTTGTTTTACCTTTTTTCCCATGGAATAAACAAAACTGCCTCCATACTTTTGAGATTCTATGCAGGAAACTACAACCTAACTTAGTATGTAAATAGATTTCAGCCTAATGTAGAAGTATATCCTTGAAATAAATACCTGAGTCACAGCCAATCACAGCAGTAGGCCTTAGCCAATCACAAACTTTCTAGTGGTAAGACCATTTTCAGCCAATCACAGGCTCCCAGGTGATAAGAAGGCAAATGCTTCATCATACCACGCCCAAATAAAGCAAATGCCTGGCTGTAGCTGTATTGTACTTCCTTTTTTCAGTCTCTAAATAATGTCTGTTACGTAGCTCTTGGAACTTCTTATTGTTGTGAATGCTGCCCAATTTATGAATTATTCTTAAGTAAATTCTGCTAAATTTAATTTGTCTAAAGTTTTTCTTTTAAAATTTGATGCCAGAAGTTGGATTCAACCTAACCAAAGCAGCACATATCCCCTTGTGATCTGGCAGCCAGCCGCCTAGGGCTGTGGGAAGCTCCAGACCATCATGAGGCTGTGAGGAAACTGTAGGCAGAGTGGGTCCCTGCAGCAGACTGTATGATTTTGCCCACTGAATCTTCAGGTTAAAGAGAAGCAACTGGAAAAAGCCAGGTCTCTGGGTGTTTTCAGCCTCTCATTGCCTCAACAAGGCGTTTCAAAAAGGTTACAGTCTCTGAGATATAATTTCCAACACGGAAGGAAGAACCCGAGAAGTGTTCACCACTTTGAGCGTGGTTCAGTTGCTAAGAGAACAGGTTTCCCATCACTTGCCTTATATGTTGCCCTGAAGGCGATGGATGAGGAAAGATTTAGCTGACTTTGGTGTCAGATAAAAAAGGGACACTGATCAGAAGTTCTTTCTAGGCAGCAGAGCCAGCGTTAACTGCAGAACTTGCTCAGCTTTGAAAACTAAAGTCTTCTGAGTTCTGCCCATTCAGAGCCCCCGTGCTATGGGTGAGCAGCTCTTGCACATTCCCCATTCTTTTTATTTTTGTAGCTTTTTACTTAAAAATAATTTTAGACTAACCAAAAGTTGCAAGAATATAGAGAATTCAGATATTCCAAATTTTGCCTAATCCTAACATTTTCATAACTGTAGTCCAAAGAGTGAACTTGGAAATTAACACTATTACAATAATATTAACTAAGAAAGCTTATTTGAGATTTCACTCATTTTTCCATTGATGTTTCTTTCCTGCCTGTTTCAGGGTATAATCCAGAATGCTATATTGCATTTATATGTCGTATCTGCTTAGTTTTCTCACAATGTTATAGTTCCTTCTTCTTCCTTTGACTTCAATGACCTGGACCCTTTTGAACAGTATTGTTCAGTAATTTTTCAGAGTCTTTCTGTTTTCATCCATCTCATAATTAGACTGAGGTTATATATTCCTGGAAAAATGACAGAGAAGCAAAGTATCCTGTGTGTATCGCACTGGGGGCATATGAGGTAAATGGATCTCCTGAGAGAGCATGTTAATCTTTTGTTGTTGTTTTTTTGTTTTGTATTTAGTACAGGGTCTGCAGAGTCACACTACACAGATTGGACTCAGTGATTTTCCTGTTTTTAGCCTCCCAAGTGCTGGGACCACAGGTGTGCCCCACCACGCCCAGGCTCAATCACCATCTCAGTGTTCCTGGGGGCAGGCCGGCACAGCAAGCCAGGGATCAAATTCTGGCCGCTGCGCTCTGCCTAAGCAGGCTCTGTAGTCTGCTGAGCTATATGGCTGGCCCTTAGATGTTAATCTTGACTATTAGATGAAGATGCTATTTGATAGGTTTTCCCTGAAAAGCTGGGGCAATTTCCTTTGTTATTAATATGATCTAAGAGCAATACCTTGAGACTTTTGCAAATGTCCGGCTTTACCTCAAATTTCCATCCACTAATGTTAGCATTAGCTGGTAGAGTTGCTGGTGATTTCTACTTCTCCTATATTTATGAATTGGAGACTTTCTGTCAGGAAGAGCTGTCCCTTCTCCTACATCTGTCTGTCTCTGTCTGTCTGTCTGTCTGTCTGTCTGTCTGTCTCTCTTTCTCCATAGATTTATTAATATTTATTATAACCTGTGAGATATACTATAATATAATCTTTTTTTTTTGTTGTTGTTGTTGTTGCTCAGGAAGTTCCAACTTGAACATCTGATCTCTTTTTGGATGCTGCCTGGGGCAGTTTTCTTAGTTTTTGACACCGTAATTTCTGCTCAGTGCATGTTGTCCTGTTTTTCCTACTCAGTCTTGGGGTCACCTGCTTCTCCAAGGACCCCTGATTCTTCCAGTGGAGAGTGTTGTTTAGAAACCAAGATACCTGCGTACTAAGTATCCTCGCTACAGTGCAGGCATGATCCTTTCAATGGACGAAGAGTGGAAGTACATGTATCTATGCGTTCATTCCTCTGTATATTTGTGCTTACAGTTTTAACAAGCATGAGTTGAGGCCAGGGGTGGAGCTCGGTGGCGTGGCGCCTGCCTGACAAGCGTGAGGTCCTGAGATTGATTTCTGGCTCAGCGCCACCCCCCAAAACATGAGCTGAAGCTGTAACCTCTGAGGCACAGGCAGTGCAGCAGTACTGATTCTAGCTCTCTTTTTTTCCTATTTGTTGCTCCTTTCTTTCACAGTAAGAATCCTGTCTTTTATTGTATCTAGTAGATTTATTTACTTGTACAACCAAAGTGCAAACAGGGTAGTTTCAGTGTTTCCCTTGAAGAAGTAAATTTACTTACTCCAGATAATATTGAATCGTTCTTTCAGTCTTTAATCTTGCAGCAGCTCAAGCTACAATAGTGTTTTCCAAAGTAACCCATGTAAGTTTCTTTCCTTCCTTACCTAACTTGGTGGACTTTGGGATAGAGTCTGGTTCTTCTTTTTCTTTCTTTCTTTTTTTTTTCTGTATTGTAGGGAAGGGTCTACAGGATGTTCAGGGTCTAACTACTAGATTGGACTTGTAGTGATCCGGGATTACAGGCATGTGCCACCGCGCCCAGTCTCAAAAGCCTTCTCAGTGCACCCCAGCATAGCAGGCCTAGGAATTGAACCCTTGACCCCTGTGTCTGCTTGCAGGCACTTTAATCCACTGAGCTATTTGGCCAGCTGGTCCTCATATTTTTTTTTTCATTTATGTATTTGGTACATGATCTCACTACACAGCTCAGATTCATAGGATCCTCTTGTATTCAGCCTCCCCAGTACTGGGATTACATACTTGTGCCAACACACCCAGACTCATTCTCCAGCTCAGCATGCCCCAGAGGCAGAGCTGGTGTGGCATGAAGGACCAAGAATCAAACCCTGGTCCCGGTGCTTGCCAAAGCAGGCACTTAGTCCACTGAGCTGTCTCACCAGCCTGAGTTAGGCTCATTTTAAAGCTTGTTTTCCAATTTGTCACCCCTCCCCAATATTCTGGTTGATTTTTAAAAACAGTTTATAGAAAGTAAAATCTATTCTTTGTAGTATTCAGCTCTCAAACTTCTGATAGAACATGGTTACATGTTCACCTCACTGTCATGATCCGAAACAATTCCATCACCCTAACACCATCTTTGCTGTTTCTTTCTAATCAGTCCCTCTCCACGTTCCCCACATGCACAGCATTCTGCTTTATTTCTTTTCTTTTTTTTTTTTCTGCCTTATTTCTTTTCCCTAGAATTCTGCCTTCTTTGGAAGGTTTTATTAACAAAATCACAGTTTTTTGCTACGTAGTATTTTAGGTTTGGCTTTTGTCCCCCCTGGGTAAAGTGTGCTTTAAGATCCATGAATGTGGTTTCAGGACTCAGCAGTTTGCTCCTTTCTGTTGCTGAGCAGCGTCTTGTAGCATGGAGGGACAGAGCTGTTTGCACACCAGCTGGAGACGTCAAGATCCTGGGAGTTTAGGAAGATTAGGAATAGAGCTGCGAGGGGCATTTGCATACAGCTTTGTATGAAAATTGATTTTCGTTTATTTTGAGTCAGATTTTAGGGTTATATGCTAAATGTCGGCTTGACTTTATAAGAAACTACCCAAATGACAAAGAGACAGTGCCGCTGGACATCCCGCCAGCAACGTGTGGACCTCTCGCTGCTGCCGTTCTTGCTAGTTTTCACTATTGTCAGGTAACAGAAACCAGCCATGCTTGCCGCTGTATGATGGCTTCTAATTGTGGTTTTAATTTACATTTCCCTAACAGTTAATGAAACTTAGCTGCCATCTGTCATGGCTTGTGACCAGATGTCCCCTCAGAGCGTCATGCAGTCACAGATGGGGCGTTGCAGAGGTGGCTGGATCTAGAGTATGTGACACCGGGGTCAAGGGTGTGTGACTACCAAGTTAGGCCACTGATTGCTTGGCACAGCTCTGGGCAGGGATAACACCTACCCAGGCATGAGTGCTACCTGCCCTAAGGGCGGGGCGGGCAGCCTAAATAGAACGTAAGGAACAGAAGGAGGGTCACTGCTGTCTCTTGCAGCCTTGCTGCCTGCTGCCTTCTGCCCGTCATGAGCTGTCTCTCCTCTGGCATGCGACCCTGGCATGCCACCCAGCCTTGGAGCCAGCCACCTGTGAGCCTAAACCTGCAGCACCTGTGGGCTGCAGCGAACGTCTCCTGCTTTGCCACTGAGTGTACAGGACGCGTGCTGAAGTCAGCCTTCCTTTATCTGCTTTTGTGCAGTGCTTTGCACGTGCTGCGCTCACTTTAACTGAGTCATTTTCTTGTTGAGTTTGAGAGTTCCTTATGTATGAGGTCTGGTCGAAGATGCTGTGAATAAAGTTTAAATTAAAATATTATTGTAATAAAAGACAATTGCCATTAATTCCCCTTAAAGTATTTCCTTCTCTTTGAACACACTTACTCTATCATTCCTGCCACTTTTTTATTTTTCTTTTTTTCATAATTTTATTGATAAACAAATAGCAATTAGACAGTTTCAAA
>NDGN011294474.1:0-10032 GCA_002564285.1 Tympanoctomys barrerae
TGATTTGCCAATTTGACCTTTAAGCAAGTAGCATTAAAAAGTTCAATTTATCTTGATTAGAGAGTTCGTTGGCACTCCATTCAATCTTGCACTTGAGATGAGTGCTTTGCTTAGTTTATCCCAGTCCTGTTCATTGTACAGTTTATGTTAGAACAAATATCACTGGTTTTGCTTGTTTGTAAACTTCATAAAAATAAAGTCTAAACTTTTATATTACTTAGTTTGATTATTCCAGATTTGGCCAAAAGAGTCCTCTATGTTTATATGAGCAGCTGTAGTTCATTTGTCTTCGTGGGTCTACAGTGTCCTCATATGACTCTTTAATTGTTTTTTGTTCATGTTCCTACAAACAGATACTGGTTGTTCTGCCTTATTTGTCATTAGAGAATGTTCTGTGAACATTCTTGCCCTTGTTTCCTGTATACTATCCAAGAGAAGTCTTGTCCCTTTGAGAAGAGAATTGCTGGGTCATAGGGTGTATACATGTTGATGCTTGTGAAATAATACCATCTGTTATCAAATTGCTTGCACCAAATATCTGCTAGCACCATGAAGAGTTTCTGTTGATTCTTGGACACAATAAAATACAGATTTTGTTTTTAAATACATTTCACTGTTATTAGTACATGTTTGCTGCATGCAATGCTTATAGTCCTCGAGGAAAGTTGGTACGTGGACACAGCATATCTCAATTCTTTTTCCATCCTTCTCCCCTCCTTCTATCCCTTCTCTCCATCTCTTGGTACCCATTTTTTGGAAACAATCTAGCTCCCTCCTTCTTATTATCTTTTAATTTTGTCTTTATATTTGAGTTTCTTATATGAGAGAAAACATGTAATAGATAAGCTTCTTGGTCCATGTTATCTCACTTGACATTGTTTCCAGGCAAATCCATTCTTCTATTGTGATTGAAGTTTATCCTTCTTTACAGAAGAGTCACATTCCATTAAGTATAAATATCACGTTTTGTTTATCTATTCATCTGTTGGTGAACATATAGACTACTTCCAAAATTTAGCTATTAGGAGTTGCACTGCTGTAAACCTGGGCATACATGTTTCACTAAGGTATGGTGTTTCTACCTCTTTTGGAAAGACAACCAGAAGAGGAATAGATGAGACCAGTGGAATTTCTATTTTTAGGTTTTTGAATTTTTTTTTTGCGGAACCAGGGATCGAACTCAGGCCCTTGCACTTGCCAGGGAAAAGCTTATTCCACTGAGCCATCTCCCCCGCCTGAAAAATTTTAATGCTGATTTCCATAGTAGTTGTATGAGTTTATATTCCCACCAACAATGTAGAATGACTCGTTTTCCACAGAGCTTCTCTAGCATTTGTTGTCAATTTCTTGGTGATAGCCATTCTTTCTATGGCAAGATGGAGTTTCACTGTAGTTTTGATTTGCACTTTTCTGATGGCCACAGACACCGAACATTTTTTCATGTATTTAGCAGCCATTGGTACTTCTTCTAAGAATTGTCTACTCATTTTGGATGTTCATTTTTGGATGAGGTCATTTCTTTTAGGCGGACCAATATTTTCACTTTTTTTGTATATTCTAATAATAGTCCTTTCTCTCCCCCACTCTAATCCTAATTCTCAAGATGTATTTACCCTTATAGGTGGTGTTGTTTTAGCTTGGATTCCCCAGAAGTAAAGCCCGAGACAAGAACTTAGTGGTCTTAGATGCAGGCAGGCTACATGGAATATCAGAGGGGCAGACAGCAGCAGGAAAGAAGGTGCTGACGTATGGACATATCATCAAGATTCCATGGTTTGATGCCACCAACACCTACAGGAAGTATACAATTTGATAGGTCTTCAAAAAGTTAAAATTACCATATAATCCAGCAGTTTCTTTTGCATACCCCAATGAATTGAAATCAAGGATTCAAAAAATACTTGTACATCAATGTTCACAGCAGTTTTATTCACAATGGTCAAACAGTGGAAACAACACAAATGTCAATCAACAGATAGGTGTATAAACAAAAGGTTATGTATATATAAATATAGATGTAAAATATTAAAATATAATGAATATTACTGTCTTAAAAGTAATGAAATATTGATATGTGCTACAATATGAAAGGACCTTGAAACATTATGCTAAGTGAAATTAGTGTGTGGGAAGCTTTCTTTTGCTATAACAAAATACTTGGGATGATTAACTTGAAAAGAGGAAAAGATTTATTTTGACTCAATTTTAGAAGTTTCTGTCTGTGAGTGCATGGACTATTGCTTTGGGGGTATTGTTTTGGTTAGTTTAGTTTTTATGGTTTTGAGATAAGATCTCTCTACATAGTTCAAGCTGGCCTTAAACTCACTATTTAGCTCAGGCTGGTCTCAAATTCATAGTGACCCTCCTGCCTGAGCCTCCTGCATGCTGGGATTACAGGAATGCACCACCATGCCTGCCTCAGGTGGCCTATTGTTTTTGGGCCTGTGGTGAGGCAGGACAACATGGTAGGATTGTGAGTTGAGGAAGCCATTCACTTACTGGAACCCTCGAGCAAAGAGAGACAGGAAAAGATTGGTGCACTACATTCTGCTTCAAAGGCATGTTCTCAGTGGCCTAAATTCCTCCAGCAGGGCCTACATCCTAAAGGCACAGTCATCTCCCAGTAATGCCAAGCTGGAGACTAAGGCTCTGGGAAGCATTCTAGATCTAACCTATATCATTCCACTATAACCCAGAGATAGAATGATAAATATTGAATAATTATGCTTACGTGAGACATAGAGGCTATTCCAGTTCATAAGGACAGAAAGTAAAATAGAGGTTTCCAGGGACTGAGGCAGGGAAGAATGGGGAGTTACTGACTTGTAAGTACAATATTAGCATAGAGTTTATGTTGGGGTGATTAAAAAGTTTTTGCAATGGATAGTAATGATGATTGCACAATGTGAAGGTGTTTAATGGCATAGTGTGTGGTGGTTGGTTGATGGTGCCAACTTGAGTTAAAGAAGCTTAAGTAAATTGGCTCAGCGATTCCACACCCAAAGGCAGCTCATCCCCTGGGTAGTATGAAAGGGGAATGAAGAAGGGTGGGTTTCTGGTTTTCTTTTTTTTTCCAAAGAGCTTGATTCTTTGCCTTCACCTTGGACATCATCTCCTGCCTTCTGCTGTAGACCTTTCAGACTTTCATCTCAGACTAGTCAGCCTCCTGATACAGACTTGCGGAAGGGCTAGGGCATTTATTCATAAGTTCTTTTGCTCACTGATTGAGTGTTTCTCCCAAGGGCATTCATTCTCTTGTCCTAGGTGGCTCTTGTTTCTTTCTCTTCAGAAGCCCCCAAGATAGAATAAGAAAAGACAGCAGGATGGGCTTTGAGGGGACATCATTACCATGAGTCAGAGCTTATGTGGAGACATCTACCACAGCTGTGGCTGAAATCAGAGGTGGGTAGAGTGCATACGACATGGAATCCAGTGGGTTTCTGGTGTGTAGACTTGTCTCTCATACATTTATAAGTATCTGTATACTGTCTATGTCTACATACATTTCTACTGAATGATGATTTTATTTTTTCAAGGATGAAATCATGCTATCTATATATTTGACAGATTGCTTTTCTCATAGATATTTCTAGTGTAGTAGACACAGGAGTGCCTCAATCCATTTAACCACCATAGAGGTGCCCATGATATGAAAATGCAAGGATTGATTTTTAACTTACTACAGTCATGCTGGTTTCATACCTTTCAGTCAAATAAGTTATTTTGCAAGAACTTCTAACATGGCCCTCTCTTACTGTCCTCTTCTTTGATGTATATTCTTTGAAATTTGATCATGGTAGGTACAGTCTTTGCTTCAAGTTATACTTTTTAAGATATGACTTTAAATAGGTGTATAAATATGATGATAGATTCAAAGTAAAATCGTGATATAAGAGAGAACAGGGTTTATTTTTACTGCCTTTTAAGTGTTTTTCCAGGCTGTCTGCTCCTGAATTTTCTGTAAGCAAGAAAAAACTCTCAAAAATGTTTGACTTGATATTTGAGAAGATAGCTACTAATTATAGTTTGTAGGCATGTACAACAAAATAACACACTTGTGGATAACAGTGTTCCATATTCTTTGCTGCCACTGAGTGGAAAAAAAAGTTATTTTTGGTTAAGAATTATGTGGGCAGGATACAAATGATGGAATTTTAACAATTAAATGAAAAGACACCTTTTTCTCTTTCTTATGTCAATGCGTTTCAATGCTTTTCAAATGCCAGTTTATTTCATTGAAATCATTTTATTGAATGTACATTTGTATTAAACTTTTGCTAATCCACTTAGTTTGGGGTTGACACTTGGAACAAAGGTTACAAAGTATATCATTTATATTAATTGAAATGTAAAAGGCTTGTAGGTAAAAACATAAAGCTCTGCCATCTGGCGTGCCCTGGTCACATCAGGCTGTTTTAACAAACACCATCGATCACGAGACATAAAGAGTAGAAGCTTGTTTCTCACATCTATGGGAGCCGGCAAGTCCAGGAGCAAGGTGCTGGCAGATTCAGGGGCCGGTAAGATTCTCCTCTTGGCTTTCATAGAGCTACCTTCTCGCCAGAACCTCACATAGTAGAAAAAGAAAAAGTAGGAAAATGGTGAGCTCACTTAAATGTGATTACCTCCCCAAGATCTACCTACCTCCTAATCCCATTAGAGCAGGAGGAAGCTTTCCAACATATGAACTGCAGTGGGGAGGAGGCACAATATCAATCCCACAGCACTGGGGTATGTTATGGCCACTTATGATCTACATAGTGGTGGTCATGTCACCAGTCTTGTCTCACGTGTGCAATGAGAGCGATAATCTCACGCAGCTCTTGTGAAAATGAAGTGGGATAACATATTTGTAGTGTTAAAATACATCTCTTATTTGGTTTTTGTCCTATTCTTAGGACTCCTCTATGCATAAAAAGTGTCAGCCATTCTGTGACCCTTCAACATGATGGTGTTTTGTTGGAAAAGGATGCTCTCAGTGGTGCTTTATGGAATATAGAACCACTATCGGTGTCAGCAAGCCTACCTGTGGGGTGAGGTGAATTTATCTACATTTGATAGAGTTTGAAGACAGTGAAGGATGCACAGTGTTAGCCAGCCACCAGGAGATCAATGTCTGGAATTGTGTCTTATCATCTTGTTTAACCATCTAACCTCTCCTGAGGTTCTAGAATCCAGACACATGATGAAAGACCTTTCAACTAAGGTCCTCTCTTATGTAAGAGAGGACAATACCTGTGTGGGGTTTAGATGTACTTTTTGCAGATAAACTTCATCTGCAGAGAAGCCAAGTTTGTCAGACTTTCAAAGGAATCTCTGACCCTTCCACTTGATGAACTTCTAACCATAAAGACATTCCTAATGTTTTTCCACAGCATACTCCTTGATGAAATTTCCTTTGCCCCATGCTTTCTAACAAAAATTTATATTTCTTTTCCCTATGGAAAAGTTCTGTTGGATTGTTCATAATTATAAAATTGACCAACTTAATAAAGAGATGCGGGGAGGGAAAGGAGTTGATAGCCAAGGAAGAGAAGAGAGGTCTGTAAATTAGGAAACAAGGATGGAAAGAGAGGCTACAGTCATTTTCCTTAATTTTAACAAGACAATATACCCTTAAGCTCTCTAACCCTCAGCAGACTGTGTATAAATGAGACTACTGGATCATTAATGTGGCCCAAGGTTAGCTTAGCTGCAGCCCTTCTGGCATGGCAGCAATACAGTTTATATTTAGATCGACAACAATTTCATAGGTGTCTTCTTTGAGCTCAGGGACAAGTCTACACATGTCCTTAATTTTTGTGTCATCACTGAAATCCATTGGTGCCAGCCCTTGCATAGCAATTCCTCAGTTCCTTGACCACTGCTGTGGTCAAGACGGTCAGTGGAATGCTGCTTCCTAGCATTCCTGCTCTGCCACTGCTCTGAGAGTCCTACCCGGTGTCACCCAGTATCATGAAGAGATTAGGAATGTGCTCTTCCTCTCTCGGTGGCCATTAGGCACCTGAGTGTCATAATACTATTGCGTATGTAGTGTGTCTTGTAAGTTCCTAACCATAATAAAACTTTCAAATACAACCTGTTTCTCTCTGGGGAGCCCTGAGAGCTGAGGTAGACGATAGGCGATTCTCTGCTCTTTTCCACATCTTTTTTTTTCATTCATATTACTTTATAAAACCAGTGTGTGTGTGTGTGTGTGGTGTGTGTGTGGTGTGTGTGTGTGTGTGTGTGTGTGTGTGTGTATAGGGTGAGGGAAAGTTGTAAGTGCTGTATGCAGAGTAATGACTTTGAATATATCTTTGAGTTTAGGGGTTTGCAGAAGTTACTACATAAGTTTATATTCAGCTTATATGCTTCATGAACCTTTTAATATTAGGAATAATAAAAACCTTTTATACATAAATTAGAATGCTTTACACAGAAAGTAACACAATATTAATGTTGGTGTCTTAAATAATGACATTAACATCCTGCTGTGTTTTAAATAGGAAATGATCTTCAAAGACTCATGTATTAAATTATAGTAGCATTCAGAGGTGTGGTCTAGAGAGATATCTGGATTATGAGGTGATAAACTCACCCATGAATTAATCCAGTTATGAATTTGCAACTGAATGAGTTCTTAGGAGGCAGGGCTCAGCTGAAGGAAATAGGTTACAAAGAGAATAGCTTGAAAGGATCTATCTTGTCTCTTTCTCTCTGATTCCCTGTCTCTATGAGAGCAAGAGTGTTCTACTGAATGCTTTCAACCATTTTTAGACTCAACACAGCCCAACAGCAATGGAATCAAGTGACTGTGGACTGAAACCTCCAAAAGATTATTGTGTTGGAAAACAATGCTCTCGATAGTACACCATGGAGTGTAGAACCAGTATCTGTATCAGCTAGCCTGCCTGTGTGGTGAGATGAATTCACTACACTGTCTAGATGCTGGGGACAGTTAGGGTTAAAGTTAACCAGATATAACCCAGGAGCCAAAATAAACCTTTTTCCTTTGTTTATTTCAGGTATTTTGTCATAGTGACAGAAAGCTGACTGCATACCACATATCCCCTTCTGCTCCACAATATCTTGATTCTAGGTTAATGTCCAATGTAAGACTTTGTTTTATTTACTATATATCCACAGCACAAATGTTCAGTATGTCTGGAATCTTCCTTGCTTCTGGGACACAATACCCATGCCAACACATTTAAGGAATGGAGGTTTGATTTGGCTCATGGTTTCTGAGGATGCAGTGCATGATCGAGTAGTTCCAAGGGACAGCATCATGGCAAAAGGGAACAGTGAAGGAGCTCACTGAGGTCAAGAAGCAGTGCAGAGGAACAGTGTGAGAGAGGAAGGGACAAGGGACCAGACACAGTGTCCTAGGTCATGCCTCCAGGACCCCAGGACACAGCTAAAGTGTACTTCACAAATCCTTTAGGTGGCTCCCAAGCCTACCAAGGTGACACAATTAAGCTAAACTATCACACCTTTAAATAGTAAATGTCTAAGAAATATTTCTTGAATGAACAAGCAATTCTCCTAGCTTACCCTCACCAGCACAAGATGGTTGTAACTGCTCCATCTCATCTGCCTGTGAGCAAAAAAAAAAAAAAAAAAAAAGGGGTGTTGGAGGATAATAGGCTTTATTCACAAGTACTTTTCTCATGTGGGAAAGAAAATATTTTGAGAACTCAGAAGACTTTTCTTTTTCATTGGATAAAATAAATCTCAAATCTACCCTGGCCGATCAATATGAGATTGCCATTATTGTTTAAATCGGTTTTGACACATATACTGATACTGAGTGCTTTGCTAACCAAACAAAAACAATAGAAACAACTGAAGTATCACACAGGGAAAAAAATATGACTTTTTAAACACTGGCTCTTTAATTTATCTGATTTTTAAAGTTGGGCTGCTTATGAGGGAAGTCAGCCAGAACTGATAAAAATTCTGAATTATAGTCCAATGTACAAGAAAGAACATTTACAGCTGTCTGGGAGATTGAGGTAGGACAATCACAAATTTGAGCTCAGCCTTGACAACTTAATGACAGTGAAATTCTGTCTCAACAGAATTTTAGAAAAGGCCTTGGGATGTAATGTAATGCAAAAGGCCTGGTTTCAATCTCCAGTGCCACCAAAGAAATTAAATCTGCATCATGCAAATAGGTTTGAGTCAGCCTGAAGTATTTCCAAGTTGAGAATCACTGAAATCTGCCTTTATATATGGAAGCCACACAATATTGGGTGTTAAGATCACCAGTTGACATTCTAAAGAAAAATTTTAAAAGTATGAATAATTTTGTTCAATTGTTGTCTTGAATAGGATATTCATGTAACAAAACAAGAAACTCGTATAAATATAGACCAAAACTCAACCAGACTGCACTGCTAGAAGATGAGAGAGAATGCAAATGAGCAGAATTTCAGAAGAGAAGAGTAGTAGTGAGTAGGTTTCCTGCTTCAGTGCTTTACCAGCAGCATAATGGTAAGAGGCAGAAATTATTAATCTAAGCTTTTCAGCAACTAACAGGGTATAAGAAGTATGCATGTTTTTCTCTTTCAGGATCTCACACTAAGGAGACAATATGATGGAATCTGAAGGTACAATAGATGTGGGTGAAAGGGAATGAATTTATTCAAAAGGAAAGAGTTACTGATTTAAGAAGCACAGGAGAGGGAGAGGAGAAAGAACTTTATCTACATAAGCAGAATGGTTTGGACAACTGGACTGTGCATTTCTGTTGGTCTATGGAAAGGAGCAGTTAATGCTTTAACTTGTTTTGTCTCCTTTTTTCAATTCTTTATACTTTTTCTTTTCTTAATTTCTTATACATTTCTTTCTTTTTCTTCTTCCAATTTTATATACACCTATCTGGTAATATGAATAACTGCTTGGAAGACAACACTATGCATTACCACAAATGCTGTGAAATCCATATTACTTTGTTAAATGAGATTCTGTGTCACATATTTTTTTCTATTTTAATTCTAATTTATACTCTCTTTAAAAAAAAAAAGCATGTGTGTTAATCTTAACTGTCAATTTGACTGAAATAAGAGATTCTTGGCAAGGGGGTTGGGTGGAGGGATTAATTCTTTGGTGCCTAGAGCAGAATATGGTACTGGAGAAGGTCCCTGGAGCTCTGCCTTTGGTCCTATTCCCCTGTGTTTTTTTCCTGGCTGCCACCATGTGTGCAGCTGTCTCACGCACCCTTCTGCCTTGGTATTTCCACCCTGGAGCCAGCTGACCATGCACCAAAACCTGTGAAACACTGTGTCTGTTAAGCCATTTCCCTCTTTAAATTGTGTGTGTCAGCCATTGTGGCCCAGCAGAGGCCAGCTGACTAATAAGGATGGGTCAACCATTGGCCAAACCCACACAGCTGGTCGGAAGGAGAACTGTGTTTCCAGTTGCGGTTGGCTTGGGTATAGAAACACTGCTCCCAATTCTCCACTTACACTTCTTTAATTTTAGTGCTTAGAAGGATTTAGAATCCATCTAGGCTGGTGTTTTTCAAACTCAAGCCCTTTTATGAAAAACAACTCATGTGGAATCTCAGTATTGATATAAATTCCTTTTAATAGTAAAGAAAAAATAATAAAGACATCAATAAGTACAAAATGTAGCATTTTTTTTGCCACTATACTTCTTATGTAAGCATAAAGTCAAAATATATTACAAATAAAATACCAAGGACATTAAAGAACCAATAAAATTTTAAATTAGTACCATTAACTTGACAGAAAATACTGTTATACTAAAATTAATTGCCCAGATAACTGAAGAATAGTAAAGGTATCTACCAGTTATTCCTATAGATAATCAGTGCAGAGAGTTCATATAAATACTATGTTGAAGATACCAGTATCTTCAAGACAGTGAGGAATGCTCAGATGCCCTTTTGAAGGAAGGGTCATTTATAAAACTTTATTTTTTTTTTCACCACCAGAGAGCTTTATTGTTAACTGCAACTATGCCGTAATACATAAGTCATAATAGATATCATCAAATGTTTAGATTCCTTTAGCTTTTAAGTTT
>NDGN011294483.1:0-14697 GCA_002564285.1 Tympanoctomys barrerae
GGAGGGCAGCGACCCTCAGAGGCTGGGCTTCCATTCCCGCGCTTGCTGGAAGATGGGGCGCACACTGCCCGGCCGCCTCCCGCCAGAGAGAGCGCTGCGCTCCACTGCGAAGTCTGCTTTCCCCGCCAGGCGCTCCTGAGGCCAGAGCCCAGGTCTGCATGCGCACCCGGCCGAGGCATGGAAGGCCCCGGGGAAGGCTAGTGCTTAGTGGGCCAGAAGAGACCCAGAGAAGGGTCACGCTGAGGCTGCAGGGAGGAAGAACAGCTAAGCGGGGCTCATGGTGTAGCTCGTCCTTAGAGCTCAAAGGCTTTGAGAGTTAGACTCTGTGCCTAATATGAAGACCTACAAAGCACACACTTTCCTCTGCACGGTTTGTGGCGGTGAGAGATCTCCTGCTCTGCAGCCCTGGAGAAGCCCGGGTACCCGTACGTGATGCATTATTCACATTACTGAACCTTGCTCAGTGGGCCTTTAGATTCTTTCCAGTCCTCTCCCAGGAAAAATGCAGGTATACTGACTGTTCAGCGAGGAGTTGGGGCCACAGGAGGAGGATTTCCAGGAAGGTCCGTCTTCCCCCAGCCGCTCTCTGCACTCTCTGCTTCTTGGATACCTTGATGGGAGCAGCGGCTCCTCTGCAGCGACCATGTGCTGTGCCATGCTGCCTTTGAGCCAGCCAACTACGGGCTGAAATGAGAACCCTGAGAAGCCTGGCCCTTAAATTGGGGTGTCAGGCTTATGTCCCCAGAATAAGGAAGCACTAACTCACGGGTTGAGCATAGCACCCAGGATCGTCTCCTCCCTGAAGCCCCACCTACCATCACCAGACACCAAAGTTATAGTTTAAATTGTAATGCACTGTGTCCTGCTGGTTTCCAGATATATTAAACTCACATTTCCACCATGAAACTCCTGGGATGCCCAGCCTTCCAACACTGCCAGCCCCGTGTGATGTTCTCTGGCAGAAGGAACAGTGAAAGAAATGATTTTATTTGCATTTCTATAATGATCAATGACCCCGGGCGTGCTTTCAGGTCATTTCCAAGCCATGGTGTTCTCTCAGAAAATTCTTTAAATTGTTTATTCACTATATGCACTCAATATCCCACTACATGGTTTATCATGTTATCAATTTATAGGAATTTGTAAAATGGCACAAAGTGGTGGACACGCCCCAAATGCTGAATTTTGGGGGATCCTGAAGCATTATCACCCTACCTCTTCATCAGGCTACACATAGGACTATCCATTTACCTTATTCATTTATTTTTCTGTATTTTAGGGAAGGGCTTACAGGGTGTTCAGGGTCTCACTACTAGATCAGACTCATAGTAATCGGTCTGTTTACAGCCTCCCAAGAGCTGGGATTACAGGGGCATGCCACCACATCCGGTCTCAATTGCTGTCTCAGTACATCCCAGGGCAGGAGTGGGGGGCGGCATGGCAGGCTCGGGACCCAAACCCCTGGGCCCTGCTGCTACTTGCAGGCGCTTTAATCTATTGAGCTATTTGGATGGCCCCCGACCCATTTATTTAAAATGGTGCTGAACTTATAGTATCCACTTTTATACACAATTTAGTATGAAATAAATTGGCCGAAAGTGTTATTTTATATATAAATCTTTGAAACTATAGATTACAATTTGTGTTTTATCTTTTAGCATTTACCTTTGTTCATTGTACCTTAACACAAACTTTTTAATCTTTTATATAATTAGTTACATCCATCTTTCCTTTGTAGCATTTTATATTTCTAATTGTGCAGCTCATGAGGGCAAAAATTTCTCTTTGTTTTGATCAATATCTATCATTGGTGTTCAGGACAGTAGCAGCACTTAGCAGAGGCTCAGCAAGCGCTGAACTAGTGAGTTAACTGCCATTCATTGCAGGACACACAATAGAACAGAGCTGCACACATAGAGAACGTGGGCTCGTGTTCTGGACAGTGCAGGGAAGAGCCCAGGCAGCGCTGCCCGTCTCCTTGGTACTTTATGCGCCATTCCCTTCCTCTTCCACTTCCCATTCCAGGTGCTCAGCAGCTCCCGTTATTGTAGTAAAAGACCAGGGAGGAGGCCACAGGCCCTGCTGGAGCACGCTGGAACTCCTTTCAAAAGCAAGGCCCCAGGAGCCACTCTACCGTGGGCCCTCCGCAGCTCTTTAGGGTGCACTATTTGCAGACTGAGCTTCTTCTGGATCAGCTGCCCCTGGCTGGCGTTACATGAAATGAGTCTGCGAGGCTCTGTGCCAGTGGTCTTCCATGGCTTCCTAGGTCAGACCCCTCTCCTATGGCTACACAGAAAACAAACAAAACACGTGCAGTCCGCGTGGTGGTGCAGAGCATCACAGAAGACACTGGGAGAGGAGTCAGGCATCGACTAAACTCCCATATCTTCCCATGCTGGTGCATGAACTTATGTTTTAGTTCAGTGCTTTTGGACTCTGGTACCTGGATCATTAAAGGAGTATAACAATACCTATCACAGCAATCTGGTAATTACCAGTCCTCAAATATCTGAAAATTTTAGCTCTTCAATAATAGTTGTTACTGAAGAACAGCATTTCCAAATGTTTTGAAAGTGAATCTTTGTTCCTTCTGCACGAGGCCTCCTTTGGCAAGACTCATGCGCATTTGTGAAGTCTCCCCAGTCTCCGTCACAGACCCAAAGCTACAGAGGGCACCGGATGTGCGGTCAGAATTACCACTTGGTTCCTCCCAGGAGCTTGGCAGCACAGCCTAGCATTCCTGCTGCCAGGGAACTTTCAGGGGAAGGAGCTGTAGGTCCCGGGAAGATTCAAGCAGCAGCTCTCATGCGATTCTGCCACCCCTGATTCTGCTCTAGGACTTGGGCTGTGCCTGCTCTGAGGGAGAAATAAGAGAAATGTGGGCCACTTCTCCCTCCTTATCTGTAGGTTCCACCTCTGTGGATTGAACCAAACGTGAATCGAAAATGTCTAGGAAAAAAATCTGCATCAGTACCCGAACATATACAGACTTTTGATCCTGTCATTATTCCCAAAACAACAGAATAACAACTATTTGTATAAAATCTATATTGTATTAGGCATTATAATGGTCTAGAAAAACAAAAAAGGTGGATATGTTGGGAGCCGAGGAAGCTAGGAAATGGATCAAGTGTGTGCAGGTGGGACCAGGGCTCAGGGCCTAAAGCAAGCAAGCTGCCTCAGTCCTGGGATAAGCATCCTGTCTAGCTAAGGTCAGCTGTTAGTCGCTAGGCAACCTGGCATCACGTGTAACTAACTTTGCAAAAGTACAAATAGAGAACCATTTTGTTGTGGAAAAAAAAGAAAGAAAAAGAATATATATATGTGTGTGTGTGTGTGTGTGTGTGTGTGTGTGTGTGTGTGTGATAGGATAGATATACAGCTACTTTCTCTTAGTTTGAGAAGAAAGTTTGTTTAGACAAAATATGTCTACATCTTGTCCCCTGAATAACTACCATGAAGACAACAATATGCAATGTATTAATTATTGTAACTGCCCTACTAACTTGTTTGAAACTGTTTCATTGCTATTTTATCTTTTTTCTCATCAAAATGAATTTAAAAATGAAAACAAATAAATAAAAATTTAAGAATTCTTAAAAAGATAACAATCTAGATATAATGTCAAACACATGGTGTGCATAGGCTTATGCAAATAGGATCAATGTCATGAAAGGTCCGCAGATTTGGGTGTTCTTGTAGAATGAATGCTTTACCACTGTGAAGGCAAAATACCCAGAAGAGGGAGTAGTGTGGAGAGAACAAGAGTATTGCTGTTTGCCCCCTCCCTGCTCTAACAAGCCTGTGCCAATGCTTCTCTGTTATCCCTGAACCCATGGAAAGGCTTCAAGTGCAAAATGACCTCCATCTCCACCTGTCCTTGCCCTTCATGACACCAATCAACTTTCAAGATCTGGACTTCAACTCATTTTCCACTTTCTGCTTTCATTCACTGACCTCCATCTCTCTTAAATCTTTACAACACAGAGGAAAATTTATTATAGGATAAGACCTTGCACTGAAGCTGACTGACTGAGTGGACACATTGATCTTGTGTCCTCTCCTAAGGCCATAGAATGACAGCAGAACCATATAAGGAATGAGTCTATACCATAGCACAGAAATGTGAGAAAGTATCCATCAGTGGTCAAATAATACCCGATAAATTTATGGAGACCAATAGAAGATGAGTGGGAGTTTTATTAATACTATTTCAGAGTGATGGGAGCTACTGTTCAGAGTTCTTAGAGAAGAAGAGAGTTGAAAAATAGAACTGAGATTAAAAGCAAAGGAAATATTGAGAGCTGCATTTAACACCAAGAAAAAACAGTGAATGCACAACTGAAACGAGCTCAGTTCCTAGTGCAGCTGCTAGAGTCGCAGGTAAAATCCCTCTTGTCCCAGCAACACTGCAGGTGATAGAGTGGTACACAGGTTGCCATGAGTAGTGTTCTCTACTGGCCTTGAGCCTAACCCAGCGGGAAATAGACCTGGCCGCCTCCAATGGACAGAAAACCCAAAGATTTCAATTTTAAATAAACAGGAAATGTAAATTTCAAAAATGATTAGGTACTGTTTCTTGAAAGAAGAATAAAAAAGATTTAAAAATTTAAGAAAATAAAAATGCTCAATTAGAATACCTGGAAAACAATGCTGTGGAATTCTATGTTTAAGGTGGTGAGATTAAAGAGGATAAAATAAAGAGAAATGGAGTGTCATGGAGTTTCTCAAGGTAAACTAGAATGTAAAATTAAGACGAGGGTGTAAAAATGACTACCTGAAGCTCAAGAGAGGCGACAATCATCAAACTGAGAAGCAACAAATGGGAACTGAGTAGAATGAGTTGAAAACAGCCCCTCCTCTAAAGTACATTCAGGAAACTACAGAATATCAAGAGTAATAGACAATTAAAAATTTCTGTGAAAAAGAAAAAACAGTTTCTTAAAAACTCTTAAGAAGCAGGGTAGTAGCATATTTTCTTTTAGAAACACATATATAAAACACAATGATATGACAGGTCAAATTGTAAGGGAAATGACTTCAATCCTAAAGTTGATCCCAAGCTATGAGCAAAATTATTGACCAAGTAGGCAAAATAAAGCTATTTTTCCAAGTGGACAATCTTCAAAAATTTCTCCTACAAAAGAAAATAGAAATCAAAATAAAGGAAAACATAAGATAAAATAACCATGAACCAATTATTGAACTGAAAAGGACAGAGGAGAGAGTGGGGGATAGAGATATATCTATGTATGTAAGAAGGATAGTTTGTACAACTGTATTGTGGATTTCTGCTGGTCTCAATAAAGAAGCAGTTAATGCTTAATTTATTTGGTCTCCTTTTTTGAATTCTTTGTCCTTTTAACCTTTTTAGTTTCTTATATATTTTTCTTTTTTTCTTCCTTCTTCCAATTGTGCATATATATATTAATATGAACAAGTAATTTGAAGATAACACAGGCATTACAACAAATACTGTGAAATTCATACTATTTGGTTTAGTGAAATTCTGTATCATTTGTAATATTTTTCTTTTAATCCTATTTTATACTGCCTTTAAAAATAAAAGAAAATACAATAACCAGGAACCCCACCCAAAAGTCCAATAAAAGGTTCCAGCTGTGCAACACGGCCATAGTTATGGCATGGTGAATTGTCAGAAGAAAAGTCTTCAAACAAATAGAGTTCAACTCACTCATTTAAGATGCATAAAGAGTAGAAGTTCTTCTCAATGTGACAAAGGCAGCACAAGTATTTCCTTGATGGATATGTACATAAGCAGATAGAAAAAATGAAAAGCACACAAATCAGATACTCGAGCTTGAGGAGAGTGGAACCTCTAATGATGGAGGAGAAATATGGAGGAAGAGGTAAAAGTAGGACTCCTGATAAAATTATAACATTTATTAAAAACATGAAGTGAAAGGAAAATATATTATCCCTAGCAAACACAACTTCTAAACATCTAATCTCCCAAAGGAGACAAGTTATAATTCCACCTAATGCAATACAACTATAATGCCTACAAACATAAATGCAATAATCCCCTCACCAAGTATCAACACGTTTAGCACTTCTCAAAAGTTTACATCCAAGTGTCTTCTTAGGCTCAAGTCAAACTCTTAGCTGCAAACTTCTTATCAAAAACAATTTGGAATTTGTGTATCCCAAGGTACAAAGCCACAGAATAAACAATCTCATTCCTAAAAGAAAGAACTAATGAATAGGAAAAAAAAAAATCAGACCAAAGCAAGAGCAAAACACAACAGCATGAATATTAAGTATTTTATCTCTATTGCTGACATCTGGGACACACAGCTGCAAACTGAGTTCCAAGAAGGTGAGAAAAACCACTTTATGGCTGCATAATTTGCATCCCATAGGGCTCCTCCTTTGGGCTGGCCTACCCAAGGTCTTCAGCTTTCCTTGACAGACATTCCTCATCCTCACTTCCTATGCAATTGTACAGTTGAATCTCCAACATCCTGGGTACTCCATTACACACCTGACTTCATCCTCATAGTTTCATGAATTACTCCCTCAGGCGTTTCTTGCCTGGCCACCCAGGCCTTCTTCTGAAATATGGTTGGGAAGTTTATCTGACCCCATATCTCTTCGATTCTGCATGCAAAAACAAACAACAGAAAATCTTCGTGTGACCAACATGAAGGTCTATTGTCAGCAGAAGCAGTTGTTAAGCCCTCTTGGAATATGGCTGCAGAGGACTCTATGTATATGGACAGTTGAACAAAGTGAAATAAACCCTATTCATAGTGAATGAATTCTCTATGAGGCCTTTGTTGAGCAGAGGTCTCCAAAACTCTCTTATCAAACACAGAGTTTAAATTTTTGCACCTTTTATCATGAAGTGGGCAGGATCTTGCTGATCATCTTCCTCCTTTTTGTCTTTGAAAATAACCAGGATTTTTAATAATGCAAACCTCTTTAGTAGCCACATACCTCTGGTCCCAACTTAAGGCATAGTTTCTTCTGGGCCAAAATTTAAGATTTTCAATTTTTTTCTCTCTGCCTTTGCCCCTTATTGTCACTGAAAAACTGATTTAAATCAGCCCAGGTACCCAGGGTACAGACTTAATACTAGATGTTTTTGAAAATTCCTTTAGCAGACAAAAAAATCTGTATCTTTTAATCTCTGTCTTCAGCAGAGTCTCAGGATGTGGGCAAAATCTAAACAAATTTTCTTTTTTTCATTTCCTTTTTTTGTTTGTTTTTTGAGACTAGGGATTGGGCCCAGGATCTTTACATTGCACTGTATCCCTAGTAGTTCAAGCTGGCCTTGAGCTCACCATGTAGCTCCAGCTGGTCTCAGCTTCCTGTGCAATTGTACAGCTGAATTTTTTGATAGGCTTTGTTATAATCTGATAGGTTTTCATCTACACATGGCCTGCCCAGTTTGGTTTTTCACCATTTCTATCTGCACCTCTTTCCTGTACTGTGTGCTTGCCTCAGTCACAGTTTGGTAAGCTTGCAAGCTAACCCTAGCCAGAGTGAGTAGAAGCTAAACATCACTGGATAGCTTCTTTAAAAACAGAGAAAGAGTGAATGGTGTGACAGCAGAAGACTCTAGAACTATCAACAAAAGAAAGCTTCAAAGGCAAATACCAAGAGCACAACTTAAATTATATGCTGAGTGTGGTAGCACATGCCTGTAATCCCAGCACTTGGGGACTGAAGTAGGAGGATCTCTGTGAGTTCTAGGCCAGCCTAGGCTACAAAGTTAGTTATAGGCTATCCTGAACTGCAGAGAAAAACTGTGTCTCAGAAAGTCAAAGTAAAAATTACAGGTTTACTGCAACAGGTGATTCACATTCTCCAAGCCCACTTTGTGTAATATAAGATAACTGGCTGGATACAATGAAGCCATAAAACTTTCAAGACTGGTTCTTTCCAGGAAAACCAACCCCCCTGCATTACAAAGCAAGCCTTTGGAGTTTTTTCAAAAGAACAAAGTGAACATGAAAGATGGAAACAGTTATTGAAGAGCACCACTTCATCAAGTGCATCCGCATGAAAAGCATAATTCTTAGTGACTAACCTCACTGCTAACGCTCAGAAACCCTTCATTATTAATTAAGAGTTGATCCTGCCTACAACTAATGACAACTGTCATAAATTTTTGGAAAAGGCTGCGGTTCAGAAGGGGGCATATTAACTGTTCCTTCCAAGAGAACAGTAGAAATTAGCAGTACAATTATCCTGAACAACAAATTTGAAGACAGCAATATGCAATATAACTATTGTTGAATTTCTATCATCTTGTTTAGTGAAATTCTGTATCATTTTAATGTTTTATATTATTATTTTTAAGATACTAATATCTTATCAGGATTTCATTCTGAATTAGTAATAAAAGCACTATGGAAAACAAGAGCATCAGCCCTCGCTATTTACACTGCCTCGAAGGATTCAATGCAAATAACAGCAACAGCTGGAAAACAGACTGTATCTGTACTAACCCGGCTTTCCTTTTTGTCATCATGCTCTAAGTGCACAGTATGACAAGTATTTACAGTGCGATTATGTGATAGTACATATAGCAAGCAGTCTAGGGAGCATTTAAAGAATACAGAAAGATGGACAATGACTACATGCAAACACCAAGCTTGTATAAGGACCCTGATCATCAGCAGATTTTGAGATGATGCAATGATCTGAGAGATGATCTGAAAGATGCTGCAATGAAAATCTTTCCTGGACTAGGGTAAAATTTACTCAAGAAATATTTTTTTCTTGCTTTGTAATAAGTATATTAAGGAGACATTCATCCATTTCAACAATTGCTTAAATTCTAAGGCTATTCATCATAATTTATTACTTTTTTTTCCTCTTTAAAAGCAAAAAGAAATGAAACACTAAAAAAAAAAAGGTGATACACATTACTCTTTCAGATAACTAGACAAGTTGATGAACTAGGACAGGATCCTGAGGCATGAGAGAGAAGATTGATGAGCCACTGTGCTGAGGGATCTGCAGAGAAGCCCACCTGATATTGACCGTAATGCACAGCACTTGTTTTGTGAGGTAGTTTCAGCAGCATGTGAATGCAGATGTGTTATGTGCAATTTTGTTGCCAGCCAAGACCACAGCGGTAGGACTCTTCATGTCTTCAAATGATTACATATTAGGAGAGCTACACTGATCATTCTGTGTTGGTGTAAACACAAATGAAATAGCTGCCATGAGGAATAATTCTCTAACTTCACTACTCCCGTCGAAGAGATAGCTTCTGAATGTGTGCAGTGCACTGTGTCATCCATAGATAAATGTTGGCAAGCTGAAAAGTGTCCTCTGAACACAGCGACATTTATGATTAAAATTATCAACCATGTTAAAGTGCAGTCCCTTAACATATATCTGTTATGCAGCGCTGTTGGAGGGACACAGAGCACACGCATCTTACAAAAGGCAGATCACTGGCCCGGGTCTCAGAGCCTTGCGAGCCACCCTATTGATTCCACTTAGAGTAACAGTCACCACTGGCAGCGCAAAGCTTTTTTAATGATGTGACGCACTTGACCTGCTCAACAAACCCAATCTGTCACTTTAGCAGAGAAGGACAATTGTGCTCGGGGTAGGAAATAAAGTAGCAGCATTCAAAGCCACACTGGAGTTACGGGTGTTAGGAGTGTACACTAGGAGTTCTGATGTACCTCCAACATCAGTAGAGATTTCTGAAACATACTGCACCAGGGCCTTCTTTCTCTGACCTAAGCATGTTCATTGGCCTCAGTTTTCAAAACAGTTTGAAACTGCTTCAAGCACACATTTCTCTGTTTCGGTGCTTCCCAAAGAGAAAAGCTCTATGCACTGTGAAAGAATAGAACAATAACTGGTGCATTTGTGGATAAGCTGCTGAACTGATATTGTCCTTATTAGAAGAGGAATATTTGCTTGAGATCACAAATGATGGTTTAGGACAGCTTCAAATCTCTGTGTGCTGTGCATTAAATTCAAAACAGAATATCTTGAGGTTGTCACAAAGGCACTGAAATACCTGCTTCTATTTTCAACATCCTATTTTTGTAAAGCACTTTTCTGCAGTGACAGTAACCAAAACAAATTTATAGATTAGGCTGGGCATGAGCAATTCACTTCGCATTTCACTGTCTCTTGTTACCTCCAGATGGGACCATCCATTTGTAAGAAGACAAGGCCACCACTCCCACTGATTCTACATTATTGTGAGTTCTATAATTATTTCACTATGTGTTATAATAGAAACAGACTGCTGTGATGGCTTGTGTCTGGATGTTCCCCAAAGCCTCCTGCACTCACAGGTGGAGCTTTTTCAGAGGTGGCTGGGTCTACACTGTGATTCATTCATGCTGCAGTGCTGGGATGAAGTGGGTGTGATTTTAGCTCAGTCCACTGATATGTTTGGCATCACCCTAATCCTGTACCCTAGAACAACATAGGGATAAAAAGAGGATTGTCTTGTCTCTTCCTTGTTTTCAGCCCCCATCAACTCTTTCTTCTCTGCAATGCCCCTCTGCCAAATAACTCTGCCTCAGCACCACCTGATTATACACGGAAACCATTATGTTCTATGAGCTAAATAAGGCTTTCCTCCTTCAACTTTGGGTGTCAGGCATTTTATCCCAGCAATGAGAAAATTAACGAAGACAAATGCACAATAAGCGCAATGGGTTTGAATTATCCCCACCCAATTTCCTCCGTGTCCTGGTACATGAAAAGTTATGTTTCATAAAGCATGTCTCTGGTCTCAAAAAAGTTGGGAATCACAGGCTTACTGTACTCAAGGACATTTTTTGGTGCACATCTTTAATCCTTTCACAACTCCTGTTGCAAACTTGATCCAAAATCTGATAAACACCTGGTCAGTCACACAAACAACCCCACTCCTGGTACCGAGTCTATGTGTGAGTCAGATTTCCCATCACTGAAACCCACAACTTGAAGAAGAAAAAGTTTAACTTGTCTTGTGCTTGATTTGGATTTAGCTCATGCTTTGTGGGCTCCAAGCAGAAAGTTCATGGCAGAAAGATTGGGCTGGGGGAGCAAAGCTGCTTAGTTCATGGAAGCTGGAAGGCTGAGCCAGAGAACAGTGTTAAGAAGAGATCACAGCCCTACCTAGGACCCACCCCACCACACCCAGGAGCATACTATATTAATCTGCTAGATGTTCCTTAAGCCAATGTAGTTAATATATCAGCTTTAACAGTACACAGAGGTTTCATATCATTGTACTATTGAGCTTTAAGTTTTCCGAAAGTAAGGAAAAGTAGATTAACTGAGAAAGCATCACTGCTTTGTGAGATATTGTCAGAAGGAAGCATGTTAAAATATCAATTATCAGACCAGGCACTGTGGCACACTGTAATCCCAGTGCTGGGGAGGCTGAAAACAGGAGGATCACTCTGAGTCTAAGCTGCATAGTGAGACCCTGTACAAAACACATTTGTAAAAAATCAACTGTGAAGCAAGATGTTTCTGTTATTCTGCTTCTAATTTCCAAGGTTTAAGATAAGTTTAAATGGCCAGAGACTAAGAGGGAGCTACTACAAAGGAATTTATTATTTACAACTTATTGTATTTTAAAATTTAAGATTTTTCAAGCAATATCAAAATGAAAAATAGATTATGAAGCTGATATAAAATTAGTAGTTACATTAAACAAAAACAAAATTTCAAGTATCTATGATTGTTAGGATGTTGTATTTATTCTAGTTAACTAATTATACAAGTAAATCTATAATACAGATTTGTAAAGTGAGTATATGCTGAAGTTATTTCTTTCCAAGTTTTTCTATTGATGTTCCAGGACATCTGGTATAGCTTTGAAGTTTGCATTACTTGGAATCAGCCAGGACAAGGTAAAATTCAAATTCTGCCACTTACTAACTGGGAGATATCCTCATTTCTTTCTAGCATAAACCACAAGGAACATAAAAGTGTTTTAAAATTAAATCTGGATAAACTGTGCACTTTCATTGACTTCCATGAACCTCACTGAGAAAATGGAGCTATAAAGCTTTTTTTTTTTTTTGGTGTTTGTTTGTTTGTTTTTGTTTTGTGCTTTGTTGTTGTTGTTGTTTTGTTTTGTTTTGTTTTGTTTTTGCAGTACCCAGAGATTAAATTCAGGACCCTGCGCTTGCCAGGCAAGCACTTACTCTACTGAGCTATTTCCCTGGCCAGTAAAGCCTTCCTGAATGTTGCTATAATAGTTAGGTATCCTGACTGCAAGCTCAGCCCAGAACCTCCAGAAGCCTTTGGTGACCCCCCGCCCACCGACCCTAGACCTGTGAATTCACTCGCTACTTTCCACCACTGTAACAGCCTCCTCACCTGCCGCCAGGCTGACACCGTGGAAGAGTGAAGCAAAAGCAGTGCCACACGCAATTCCAGGTGTTCCTCTGCATTTCTCTGTGTGAGGGAGTGTGTCTTCTCCTGTTTCCTTCTCAGAGTGATCCCAGGAAAAGAAATTGCAGGCCTCAATTATCACATTTCTGTAAGCACAGTTGTCTCCATGGCCTCAGGACTCACATCCAGAGTCTCTCTCTGTCACACAGGTGTGCAGGCCATCCAGACACAAGATTGTCATATGAAGTGTCCACGTACCTCATGACACCCCTAGAGCAACGAATCAGAGTGACATAAATATTACCCTTATGATTATCATCCACCATCAAGCAATCATTATGAAACACAAATAAATTTCACTGATCGCCAAATAGCTGTACTTTGAGAATCGGAAGAGTAGGTTGTACTTTACTAAGTAAAAAACTTTTTCTGATACTTACTGAGAAATTATAGGCTTTGCAAGACAAATTTGACAAGCACAGAAAAGTAGTACTCCATATTTTAAAAATCAGATCAACAACGTACTATTTAAGGAATACTTATGGCAGAAAATATCTTCCGTGTATGCATGCATCATGTAATTCATTTTTAAGTACCAGCCCCTTGACAGATAATAAGTGAATGACAGATTAAAAGGAGGAAAGAATACACAACCTTGCTTTATTCCAAAAGGAATTAAAAATTTACATGACCCTATTGGATAAAAATCCCTTAATTATTTTTAGATTATTTTTGTTTAAAAGGAATTTTGCTGGGTTCTCTCAATAAACTTTTAAAAATTAAGTTCTCATTCCCAAACTCTTTTAATCCATGACCATTCTAGCACCAGAAATTCCCTACAAAGCATGCTGTTTTCCATTCCCTTCCCCACGATCACACCAGAATGACCCCACCTCGTGGTAAGTAGCCATTTAGATAGGTGGTTACGGAGGTCTTAATGACATTGGTTGGCTTGTTGAGATGAAGGAGCACGAAGGAGACTCCTAGACATGTCACAGAGGTGCCACCACACTAGAGTGCTGTTGTGCCAAGCAGCAAAGACCACACACTGAGCATCACATGAAGGAAACTGCCATGACCTCCCCAGCCAAGCAGTGCTGCCACGGAACCAAGCAGACTATGGCTCTGTGCATTGTATTATTTTGGGTCAGCACCTTCAACTCGCCACCCAAGCAGTAACAAGTGCTCACAGGAAGGTCAGCATCAAATGAGAGCCCGAAGGGAGTCCCTCAAGAGCAGGAGGGAGCACATGACTTTCTCCCAGCTCTCGACAGGCCCAGCCAGCTGGTTCCATACAAAAGCCCTACCCTGGGGAAGGGAAAAAGGAAAGGGAGCACTAAGAATCTCACTGTTGCGCCTAAGAAATACATTTTGAACCAGAGGAACACTGATCAAGTCACGAGGAATTCCGACTTCTTTTAGTTGACAGGATTAAGTTTTCCCACTGCCAGACCAAGTGGGAGCTCATGAGAAGCAGTGAGGTTGTGCATCAACGAGAGTCATTCGCTTGCTCATCGGGGCCTGACTTGTGTGACTACACAGCATTGTTGCAAGTATGTAATGCCTTCATATTTGAGGTTTTCTTTTAGAAATGTATATTATCTATGTAGAGGTTGGTTAACATACAGTGGGATAAATAAACATCGTTCTTCCATTTGTTAATCTACCATGTGTATCAAATACCCTATTGCTTTTTATACACAGTCTTATCATACAACAAGCTAGGAGTGCCAACCCCATCATACAGGTGAGGAAACTGAGGCTGGAAAATAGAAATGTCACATGTGAGGTCAGTCACTTGGTAGGGGACAAAGTTAAAATATGCAGTCAGACCTCAAAATATGTGCTGTGCTCCTGTCGTGGATCATTCCATTAGGGAAGCCATATGATGGGAGGGGAATCAAATAGCAGTGGTGAAAGGGTGGAAAAGGTTTTACTTTAGAAGGACCAGAAATTGAACACCACAGTGGAGACTGCAGATGAAACCAAAAGCCGGGACAGTTTCTGAAAGGTTTCAGTGTGATAAAAAGCTGAGGACACATTTAGCAAGCACCACAGAGCATGCACTACCAAAGGATGCTGGACCCTGCCAGCAGAGGGGAGTCCCGGGGGCTCTTCTCCAGTAAGAGAAGTTTCTGGCTTTATGTGCTGACCTGTGAGCTTAGTTCAGATATTCTCAGTTCCTTGTTGTAAAATAGAAATAATATCTACCCTACAGTTCTCTATACCCACTCATCTCCAGAGCACTGAGATAATTCCTGTAAGACCTGAAGTACATGTTAGCTATTACTGAAGTTACTCCTTCTAGTAAACCCAACATTCTGGAGATTCTTTCATAAGCAGGAATAGGACTGA
>NDGN011294540.1:0-10161 GCA_002564285.1 Tympanoctomys barrerae
TCCTCTGCCTCTTCTCTAGTCATCAGTGAAGGCAAACAACGTGCACTTTCCTCTTCTGCCTTTCTCTTCCTTCTGCTCGGATGGCCCCTACACTGACCCACATCTGGCACCAGTGCTGCCTCCTGTTCTGGAAAAGTTCACTTGCCAAATATGCATAAAATCTTACCTGGATTTATCTCTTAAGAGAAGAAGGCAGTGAGCCTTATCCATTTTACAGATCTAAAAAGGTAATTCTAAGGTTTAGTTTGGAGTATTTTATTTTATAATACAATTCATTTAGGGTATACTAATAATGTCAACAATGTAGTGGACTATCCAATATGTAGAACTTATTATTCATAAACTGTTATTATGAAAGCATATATTTACTTCACCATTTCATATTTGTAACTATATAGTACTTCTCCATTCTATTGATAAAAGACTTAAAAACCCACTCAGGAAGTTTGGCAAAAGAGGTGGTATTTGAACTCAGGCAGTTTTCTCTCAATAACTCCAATATAGCTGTAGGAAGCAGTTTAATTTTAAGTCACAGGGAAGTGCTATTATGCTCAGTAGTGCAATGTAAATAAGTGTTAGGAAGAGTCTTATAGCACAGATGCAGTGATTGTGGCCTCCCACGTATACTCATGTATGTAATTCTCATCTCCAAAGTAAGAGTATTAGGAAGCTCTTTGATGAGGTTGAGAAGATACTTCATGAGCTAAAGAAGGCCATATGGGGCCCCATGTCCTGCTGCCATTCAAAGATACAGGAGGAAGTTGCCATCTATTACCTAGGATGACCACAAACCCGTGGACACCTTGTACTGTGACTGTCTGCCTCCAACACTGGGGGAAACAAAATTATATTCTTGTTTCTTTCCAGTCCTGGGGATTGAACCCTGCAACCTTACACTGTGCTACATCCCTATCTCTAAAAAAACAAAACAAAAGAAAACAAAAAACAAAACTAAACAAAAACAAAAACAAAACAAAACAACTTATTTTGACTCAGGCTCTCACTAAGCCACTAAATTGCCCAGCCTGGACTCTACATCACCATCCTCTTGCCTCAGCTTCTGTCTGAGGGATGAGACTACAGGTGTATATGCACAGCCAAGTTCATTCTGTTTGTGCTGAGACAAGGTCCCACCATGTAATCCAGGTTGGCCTTGACCTCACTTTGCAACCCAGGCTGACTCCTGGGGATGCTCCTGTTTCAGCTTCCTAAGTGTAGGGGTTAACAGGGATGTTCCACCATGCCCAGCTAGTTCTATTTTTCATTTTTATTTTTAATTTCAAGAGGAAAAACAAAACTGGAACAAATAACAAATAATGAGAAAAAGACAAAAATAAAGCAATATAAGAAAGTACAAATGGTATAGAAACCTTTTTTTTTAATTTTATGTATTTGGTACAGGGATTCACTATGCAGCTTGGGCTCCTAGTGACCCTCCTGTTTTAGCCTTCCCAGCACTGGGATTACAAGTGTGCACCCCTATGCCTGCACTCAGTGGCTGGCTAAGTGTGGCCATGGGTGGGGCCAACGCACCATGTGGTGCTGGGGATAGAATCTGCATCCCTGCACTTGCCTAGGCAGGCTCTTGGTCCACCTATTTATCTTGTCAGCGCTTACTTTTCATTTTTAATTTATTTTAAAGACATAATAATAATTATAGATAAGACATTAAAGAATATATATATATATATATATATATATATATATGAACAAGATGAACAGTACTCAACTAAAGCCAGCCAAACAGCTTAGTGGATTAAAACACCTGCAAGCAGGTAGGTGCAGGGGCTGTAGTCCCAGCACTTGGGAGGCTGTGAACAGGAGAATCACTATGAGTCCAATCTATTAGTAAGACCCTGCATACCATGTCTACCCTTCCCTAAAAAAAATACAAAACAAAAAAAAAAAAGAAAAGTACTCAGCCATGGTTGTTGTACTGCACATTGTTGTCTTCAATGCATTTGCTCAGATTATAGATATTAGCAGATAGAGTTAGTCAAATTAAACAATTTAAACATTAACTGCTACTTTCAAAAACTGATAGAAATTAGTAATACAATTATCTTTGCTGTCATATATATATTTATGACTTTTACCTTTTTATTTTTTTCTCTCTTCTCTCTTTTCCCTCATCTCCATTGTTTATTCCTTGTATTATTTCTTTTCATTTTACTGTATCCATCGTACCTTTCAGATTTTATTTATTCTTTCAGGTACTTATACCAGCATGACAATCCAAAGTTTACACATGTGGGTTTGATTTATTTCACTTATGACTATAGTCTCTAGGTACCCATTGACCTATAAAGTCCTCAAGTTTATCTTTCATTATAGCTGAGTAATACTCAGTTATCCAAAAACACCACATAATTTTCATCCATTCCTTCTGCCACAACTCTAAGAACAACAACAAAAAGAAAGCACCAAAAGGGCAAATAATTAAACACAGAAAAAGTAGGGGACATCAGCAGGAAAATAACATGACAAAGATAAGCCAATACATATCAATTATAACCACCAATGTAAATAATTGTGTTCTTTGTAAGACTAAAATCTATTTATATTTTATTTTAGGTGTCCGAAAAGATAGAGATGAACTGTAATAAAATTAATTCAATTATAATTAAAATTAGATTTAGTGTCACTAAAGCAATTGTTATAAAATCCATGTATTAAAAATACTGGTATAGTTTACTAACAGTTTATCAATTTATAGTTTCCTATTATTGTCACCACAAATGTGAAAGAGTGAATCATTTTATTTACTGATGTATATATAAATGGATCAGACTCATTTTAGTAATTTAAGAAAGTGTTCTAGAGCTGAGGAGATAGTTCGGCGGTATAAGCACCTGCCTGGCAAGCGCAAGGTCCTGAGTTCCTTCCCTGGTACTACATGCCATGCAGGCCCTGGAACCCTGGGCATGCTAGGTGGACACTGGAACTGGGTGTGGTGGTGCGTGCCTGTAATCCCAGCACTAGGGAGGCTGAGAAAGGAGAATCACAGGACTGCGAACTCTGAGAGACTCTGAAGCGAAAATAAAATAAAATATTTTTAAAAGTGCATAGAAAGTGATCCTGAATCTTTGAATGCTCAGATCTTTCATGAGCTTTTTTGCTTCATAATTTTAAAAGATATAAATCCTCAATCTACTGAGAAACCTTGCACTTTGAAGAAAATAAAATCAAGGAGCAGCCATTGTACTTTTACCCACTCTTCGGCGTCCTCTAACTCTGAGAGTCAGATTCAGCTGTGGCTACCAGGAGGGGAAAGTAGGATGCCAGCCCCAACCTGAGGATAATCCAGGAGGGGCGCGGGGCACATCACCCCAGAGGACACGGTACTGCTGCTTGCACAGCTATTTGCAGTTTCTTCGGAGTTTCTGAACAAGAAGTTCACATTGTTCACACAGCTCTGTGGTGTTAGTGAAGGTGAGTCCCTTGCAGAAGCCTGGCCTGGTAGCAAAGGCAGCCCCAGCAGTTTATGTTAGAAACCTGGGAGCCAAGTGTGGCCAGAAACTAATGGAGTAGGGCTGAAAAATTCACTTCCTATATCAAAACTGTGCTAAGCATTGCAACATATCATAAATTACATTAAGCATTATACATTTCCTTCTTCTCTATATTTCATAGCTAGTATCAGCATTCATTTCAGGTTTTGTTAATTAATTCCAGAAATGTTCATCAAACAGTTATTTTCCAGGTATATTTCTGGACACCAGCAATGTGGCAATAAATAAAACCCAGAGACTTTATTTGTTTAACCTTTGTAGAACTCTAATTATCCTGGGGGCATAGATGATAAACTGCTGAGTGAATTAAATAGCATATGGAAAACTATTATGTAAAATGGAAAGAAATGAACCAAGGGAGGAGAAATAATAAGTGCTGTTATATGGAAGGTGAATTTTTAATTTAAAATGTGTTCCTTGTAAAATTTGTTTAAGAAAAAAAAATTGAGAAGGTTGAAGGAACAAATAACTTGAAAATCTTGGGGCCCATCATCTCAGCCAGATGGCTCCTCTGGTGTAAAGGCCTAGGCCAGTGAATCAGCCAGAAACTGCTGTGTTTGGAGCAGGGAGTAGCCAAGAAAGCAAGGAAGTAAGTGGTGAGATCAGAGGATTAAAACATAGACAACTCATATAAACTGCAGATATTTGAATAGTGTGAAGAATCTCTCAGTTATTCTAACTCTAAATACAAGCTTCCTTTCTCATGTACCAGATCAGACTTCCGTTACCTTTATCTCCCACATTAAGCTCACACTCTATACGACCCATTTCTATAGTGTGAGCACAGAAAGCCTTACAGAAGGAGCAGAGACAGGAAATACAACTGATTTCCTGAGGTTTTGTGTTTGTGTTGACTGCAAAGTACAGTGTGCTTACCGTGAGCCATTATGATCGGCAACAGAAAGGAAAATTGTGCACCTTAAATCTGAAGTTTGAACTGTTTGGGCTTCTATACAACTCCGTTTTTCCTGCTTATAGATCCATTTTTGCATAATGAGGTGATCAGAAGGATATTTTAAATGAAAGAATACAAAACCAAGGAAAATGAAAAATTCTGCCAAGAATTGTCATAGAGAAATAAGACCACTTTTTCTCTAACAAGTTGTATCTGGTTGGTGTCATCAGGATAATGTGGTTTTCTATTGATATTAGATATAGCTTGATGGAGATATGTTTAAGTTCACTGTGTACAAGATATGTTTAACTAATTAAATAGTACATACAGTGTATCGCAAAATTATTTTTCCTTTTTTTTCAAAATTTTTTCCTGTGTAAGTAGTTAAAATCACAGAGTAAAGAGAAAACCTCCAGGACTTGTTAAAATTATCTTAAAAGTTTTAAATTTTCTAATAGTGACAATCAATAGCTTGGTTTCTGAGATAACTTTTGTATTGTAAGTTTCTGTTAAGGGTATGTCGGTCTGTGTTTGCTAATGGTTACAAAGATGAAATAAACCTCACAACTTAAAAGATAGAAGTCATGCTTATCAGATTTGACTCTGAAAAATGTTTCTATATTGGAATTCAAATGTATGGAGAGAGCATTTTCTATCATCTGAAGTCATTTCCATTATTAAATTTGGAATTCTATAGAAATATTGTACTTTCTCCAATATGTGATAAAGCAATAAATTTTCCTAGAACTATTTTTATTGAGTGGATTTTCAGCTAGTAATGAGAGTAGAATTATTTCCTTGAACTGAGAAATAATCCTGTAGTGATTGTTTGAACCGAGCAAAATAGGAAAAAAACCACATAGAATACCTCATTTATTGCATCTATATTTCTTACTAAATGCAGCCTCTCTTAAGACTGTTAGTTGAAAAGGTTCCTGTCATTATGCTATTTATTTTGTTACATCTAGTCAACATTTTTATTGAAACACAAGTTAAATATAGATAAGGGCCTTTTCACTAAAATTTTAAAGTAGCTCTTACTCTGGAGGGAGGAAAGCCACATACTTTAACTGTAACCAAGTACGATTAAAGTGTAATTAGAATATAATTAGCATGCTAAAGCATTTAAACATGAATAATATTATATTCTGTATAATATGAAAAGTTTGATTTTGACATGCTTGATTTGAGTAGTCAAGTGAATAGACTAATATAAGATAACACATAAGGATTTTCTCGCAAGTCGTAGAAAAATATCAGAGTTGAAAAATTGATGGCAAATATCCACGTAATCCTTTGATCTATGCCTTTATGATTTAGGACAGAAACTATATTTCCAAGAGTAGAAAATAATATAATTTGCAAATATAATACCTGTGATTTTCTGGTAATCACAGAAAATCACCTTTTTAATGCTAGGATAAAATATTTATTAAAATCATGTGACATGTTCAGAGGGAGACTAAAGTTATTTGTAATTTACTTGTTGAATTTTATATTATAAATTGTGAAAGTCATTTAATCACTAAGGATAAATGAAAATACACATAAACTGTACACTGCAGGCTTGCAAATTTGCAACATGAGATGTTAAATAGACCACACTATTTAGTGCTGATGTTTCACCTGATAATAAATTGAAAGGTCTAATGTTCTAATGAACATGGGAGATACAAGGCAGTTAAAAGAACAAAGTATTTGGAAAGATTTGCCTTCAATTTCATGTATTAGTATTTTTATGGTATCTTTGTTATTATTTTATGTGTCATGTATGACACATGTTCTACTGTAAAGGGATCTGTGTGGAGATCAAATCATTGTGACAGAGGGACAGCCATGTGATAGGTACCTAGACAATAAGCAGATCAGCCAGTTAACCAAAGTAAATCAGCATTGTGTGGCTAGGATTTAGAATCCATTATGAGATGTGAAAAAAGTCCACTTTTTCAACCAACTACAAGAGCAATTATGCTACTCTTCATCTATTTATGGGGACTGTTGTCAAGATTTGTATTTTTTCATTTAAAGAAAAGCCTTTATGGCTTTTTTGTGTATTCTTTTTGGCAGCATCAGAATGTTTCTGTTCTGTGAGACATCATTCAGTAAAATAAATAAGAATTATTTGAACAGACGTATGACCTGATAACTGAGACAGCTAGGAAGTGTCTAATAAGTGGGCAGTGTGTACAGTATGGCAGTGTGACTGTGGAAAGCTAAACTGTAGAAGGAAAGAGCTTTCTGTATAGAACAGCAAAATTTGATAACTGTTAAACAGCTTTCAACAAAAAATTTGCATTTCAGCATCAATAAATTGTACTGTATCTTTTTTCATGTTTTTACTTTGTGAATATAATCTCGGTATATATTATGAAGAAGGAGCCATGCTGGTTTCCAAATAATATGCCAGACTTTCGATCCTCAACTTATGAACTAGATATGATCCTTGGTGCTCCATCCAGTGACACAAGGGTTAGCTCTGGAAACCACACAGAAGATACTCTGCTAGAGTTTTGAAACACATCAAGAGGAAAGTAGGAATATCTGAGGAACCTGGAGTGTAGAGGCAATAGAACGGAAAATGCCTTTCAACCCAACAGTTAAGGCAGACTCACTCTTCCTTATTAGTACGTAAAAAATAGTTGACTAGGGGTGCATTTGCGATGGGTGTCACACAGCAGCCCTGTGCACAGGGGAGCATTCTCCTTTCCACCAGGGTTGAGATTGTAGGCAGTCTGGCAGCATGAGCTCAAGGTCTTTTGTTGCAACAAATGCCCAACACTGAAGCTTCATGTCCAATGAGTCTGAGAGCGTCTTCTCTGACACAATGTTGCAGCCTGGCAACAACGGGACTAGAAATCCAGCTACAAATAGTGACCTGCATAGGAGTCATCTTTGTTCACAAAAAAGATGACTTCCTTATCCAACTGAGCTATGACCTGAAGAAATGCCCATTTCTGGAAGCACCAGATAGGAGTCTTATTAGTGCCAAATGAACCAAATAGATCAAAGAACAGTACAAAGTCTCTGAAAAGTAAGTTGTCACAACCCACAGCAATAGGCAAGACCATACATCTTCTACATAAATTAGGAATAGGGTGACTGGCCTGTATGGCAAAAGACTTAGAATCCAAAGACCTCTATCATGCCAAAGATGCACTGAAAATTATTAATCAAACCAAGACAAATCACACATAAGCAAGCAAAGATAAAGTATTGATTCCAACACCAAGATGAATTAGATATTGAATTTCATAAGACTTTTAAAATAGCTACTGTATGATTCAAAAACAATGACAAGTTATCTTGAAACTAATAAAACATAAAAATGATCAGCAAAACCAAAGTTACAAAAGAAGCCACATGGAAATAATTGAGACTTGAGAACATCCAGAAATAAAAGTCTTGCCAGATGGCAGAAATAGTGTTAATGACAGAGGATAGAGTCAGTAAATTTGAGAACAAAACAAAACAATGTAGCCAATTCAAACAAGGGACTAAAAATAGGGTGAAAAAGACCAGAGAAAAGACAAGAATATGGGTGTTAGAAGATGAGTAGCAATAAAATAATAAAAGATGCAATAATGATGAGAAGGAGAGTAGGAAGACAGGGAGGTGAAAGAGTACTAGAAGAAATAATTTTGAACATTTTTAAAATTCATCAAAAACAAATTTACGGATTCAAGACACCAAATAAACTCAAATTATGAAACTCAAAAAAGCCCAAGATGAGAGCCATCGTTAATTATACTCGCAAAGCCTAAAATCCATGAAAAAAAAATCCAAAAATCAAGCAGGTAGAAATAACATGTTACGGATAGGAAAATGATAATTTTCACAATAGCAAATATCTGGTACCATAAAGGCCAGAAATGCCATATGTTTCAAAAGAATTCTATATGCAATGAGATCATCCTAGGAGTCTAGAGCTAGGCAAAATAAAGTCTTTCTAAGATGAAAACACTAAGATTGGCAGTGGTAGAGATTAGTGCTTGACCACTTGTCCAGCATGAATATTGTCCCAGGTTTGATCCCCAGTGCTGCAAAACAAAGAACAATAACAGCAGCCATAATGCAACAGCAACAATAGACTAAACAAAAGATCATGTTGCTAGCAGATTTATGCTTTAGAAATGAATGAAAGAAATTATTTATTTAGAAAGATACTGATCACAGAGTGCATCATAGGGTACCAGAAAGAACAGAATTGCCAACTTATGAAATAGAGTATAGGATTCTCCAAGGAGTACATTCCATTTGATAATTGCAACCAAAGCTCTAGCACCATGTCATGCTCAAGACAATGATAGTTAAAAATGGGGAGACATAAACATCGTCCAATAACATAAATAATGTTACATGAAATAAATCAGCCATGCAAACTTAAATATTGAAGGGGTTCTCTTATATGAAGAAACTAAAATATAAATAAAGAGCAAAATAATCAACAGATGAGAGGAACTAAAAAGATATTGTTTAAATGGGAAAGGTATCAAGAGATGGAGGAGAGGGAAAGGGATGAAGAGAACTGAGATTTGTCATTGCATGTGCCAACTGTCCACAGGGAATGCATCATTGTATAATGCAAACATGTACTAGTATAGAAAACCGAGAAAAAATATTCCTATCATTCAACTGTTAGAATTCAAAATAGTGCCTAGGGCTGTGTGCATGCTAGGCAAGTGCTATGCTACTGACCTATGTCCCATCCAATGGACAATATATTTTTTATGGCTTAGTCTGCCCCAAGGGCAGGGCTGGCATGGTATGTGAATCTGGGGATTGAAATGCTGTCTCCTGCACCTGTCTAAGCTTACCTAAGTAGGTGCTTTACACCACTGAGCTGTCTCAATGGCCAATGGACAATAATTTTAATAAACACTATATAACTTCTTTTTCAAATTTCATAATAGTTATTATGAGGAAAATTTTCACCTAAGAAGATAATGTGATCTGAATATATATTATTTGGATTGTTATGTATTTGAAATACATTTTTTCTATGGAACTAAGAAATACATTTCCAAAGAGAAAAGCCTATACAACCATTTAATATATTTATATGCTTTTGTAATAAAGGTTAAACACAATTACAACATCTTAAGAGATGAAATGAAATTAAGGTAGAATGCTAGAATGACTTCTTGTACTTTTACATATTACATTTGTAAGCCATTTGAGGAGGGAAAAAAAGTAAACTTCTTTCAGAGCCCCATTGGATTTTATTGCTCTGTGGAATAATAACCTTTACTATTTGAACACACACACACACACACACACACACACACACACACACACACAAAGACAAAGATTCATGGAATGAGATGAGAACTACTTCAAATTAAAAGCACCCCTCTCAGAGTTCCATGGTGTAATATTATTTGGTATGGGAAATCTAACAGTGAAGGAATATTTAACATTGTTTAGTCTCATGTGTCCAGTTCTTTATACAAAATTCTAAGATCCTGATGGGTTGTTTTCTTTGAAGAAATAGTGTCTAGTGTCGCTCCTTTTGTATTTTGTTATAGAAAATCATAATATCCCTGAGCATACTGTACAGTTATTTGTTCTCAATAAATGTTACTGATGATGGTTCCAAGATACCTGAAAGCAGTTACCCTATGTCTGTACCTTATAGTATTTTAGTATCTCTTTCTATCTCTCAATAAAATGTGACTGTATTTAGTGAAGGAGTCACCACTGATCCACCATTTTTACACCACTGAATCCCCAAGCAGCATGTGGTTGAGTACTATT
>NDGN011294588.1:0-11388 GCA_002564285.1 Tympanoctomys barrerae
TCTGACCTTTGGTATCTACAACAAAGGGAGATCTACAACAAAGGGAGTTCTGCTGAAGGGTTCCACGCCTGGCCTGCACTCTGCGTCAAATGAGGATCCAGTGGGCCCCAGGCGGTGTCATTCACATACGGGCCTGCGCTCTGGGTCCATTCAGGATCTGCGGGCCCCGGGCTGTCTCATTCACACGCTGGGCCTGGGTTCTGCGTTGATTCAGGTTCCGGCAGCTCCAGGTCCTCTGAAAAAAAAAAAAAAGCAACTTTTCTTTATATGCAAAACCAAAATCAGGCTTGCGAGTCAGGTAATTGTGAACCACTGTTTCACCTTACATAGTGATCATTCATCTTACACAGAGCATTGAAAAGGATGTTTCTTTAGGTGAGAGAGTTGTGAGAGTCCTGGTCCTAACTTGGTGGCCAAGCAGTAAGCCAGGGTTCTGCATTGTCCCCCAGGGGCAGGCCTGCACCCCGATGACTGGGCTATGGGGCCTCCCTGTGCCCTCTGCAGAACTGGGTGCTTCCTTGCACCCTCAGGCAGGCAGCTCTCCCCTTGGTCCTGCTGTCACCCAGGAGGACAGTGCACGCCCTAGACCCCCCTAGGCCACTCCTTGTTCAGGGCTCTGAGGACTGCTCTCCCTCCTGAGCATCCTTTCGGTGCCTAAGACGCCCCTGCCTCTGCGACCAGAGAGCCTTGGTTCCCCAGGAAAGCAGAATTGGGTGCTGTGACAGCAGTGCTTTCTAATCTTTCTCAGATGTTTCCTTAAGATCATCTTGAAAAATTTATAAACCCTCTTACATGGGTTTGAACTGACATCCCATTATTTTCATCAAAAGTTTAACTAATTAGAAATATGCAGTTTCCAGTAAAAGGTAAATATTGTCATTCAAAGAGTTGTGTGTCTTTCTAAAACTGAAATTGAAATTTGAAAAAGATTACAGATATTTAGCCATTGCTGTCTGATGCTAATCATCATTTCTTAAAAGTTTTAGAAGCTCCTTTTTAATAATCAGAATTTTGTATTGTTCTTTTAGTTCCTTGAATTCGTGTTTTCACTCTAATTCCTTATAGAAGGTAGAGGTTATACGAATGTATTCCATTTAATGCTTGAAAATCTTTTATTAATCCCTCTAGGGTACTTCTCTACAACATAAACATGCTAATTCTTTGAGAATGGAAGGAATTGACTTTTTAAAAAATAGCATTAATTTTCAAGTTTTAAAATATTTACATGTTAAGTGCCAAGAATTATATTGTTTTCAAATCTGTAATTATTTTTGTTGTCTCAGTTTTGGCTTAGTCAGATCCTCTTCAGTTTGTTGAAATCAAAGAACTGGAACTTGGCTGGTGGAAGTATTTGTTGCTCTATTTTTTTTGCTCTTGATAGAGTTGCTCGGATTGTTAATACCCGAAGGATCCTTAAGAGGCTGTCCCTGGCCTTGAACTGCCAGCAGTCTTCTTGTTGCAGTCACCTATGTTTTATATATACTTTCATTAAAACTTTGAACCTGCAGGGCTGGCAAAATAGCTCAGTGGATTAAAGCTCCTGTAAGCAGGCGCAGGGGTCCGCTGTGCCAGCCCCGCCCCCGGGGCACACTGAGCCAGCAATTGAGACTGGGTGTAGTGGCATGCACCTGTAATCCCTGCTCTTCAGAGGCTGTAGACAGGAGGATCAGTATGAGTCCAATCTAGTAGTGAGACCCGGAACACCTTGTAGACCCTTCCCTAAAGTACCAAAAAAACAAACAAACAAACAAAAAAACCAACAAACCAAAACTTTGAATCTGCAGATTTGACTCTTGTGTATTTTAGAGAGTACTTAGCTGACAAAGCCTGCCTGAACTTGTGTACTAGCCAAGTGAGAGTCTCAGTTAGAATGTCTCCCTTGATTTCTCAGCTCAGCTGAGTCTGTGGGTGTGCGTGTCCTACTGAGGAAGCCTCATGTCTTCATTCCCTTCCTGAAATGGGTAAATGAAGCCAGGAGTTGGTCCTCTGGGATGAAGTTATAGTTCTCTTCATCGTCCTCAGAAAAATCTCTTTAAAATGTATTTGGGAATCATAATACGAAAAAACTGTAAGTTTAGTTCTAATTTTTCAAGTTTTGAATTTTCAAAGATGCATTTCTGAAATACAGGAGGCTTTGAGCCCAAATGTTGAACCCTCAGGCTTCCCCATGGCTTGTGTGTGAGTGGAGGCAGAAAGCACACAGAGCCTTCATTAAGAGGACAGCCAGCCACATTTGGAGTGCTTGGTCCTCAGCTCACCTCCTTGCCTGTGCAAACCCCTCAGCTCTGGACAGGGGTGGGGCCCACACCCAAAAGGCCCAGGAGGGCACCTGGGACACCGTCTCCCCCCAGCCTGCAGCTCCCAGTTCCCTCCCTTCCTTGACTAACCTGTGGGGTCTTGACTGCTCCTTGCTAGAGCTTGAAGGTGGAAGAAATGCCCACGAGGCTTCTTTAATATTTGCAGCAGAAATTCCACAGGACTCTCTACTTGTTGATCAGTGGCACCCTACTGTCCCCTTGGACTCCTGCTTGTCCCCAAGCCTTAGCCTCTCAAGAAGTGTTTACAGTGTAGACCCAGTGAAGGCATGTCTGTCTATATCCTGATGGGAGGAAGGAGCCCAAAGGAGCTCAGGCCTCAAGATGGGGTGCTAGGCTAGTGCAGGTGTGTGTGTATGTGTCCCTCCATTGCTTGGCTTGGGTTTGAGCCGTGTTGTTCAGCAGACTCGGAATTGGCCTTGGCAATGCCTCCCAAGATGCCCCTGAAAGACTGGGGGGTAGCCAGCAGTCTCTCTGAGTTTCTCTCCAAGTCACCTCCTGGGCAGCTGGAGATCCCAGAGCAAAGCCCACCAACGATGGAGGAGCCAGAAAGCAGAGCTGCCCAGGAGCCAGCTGCCATGGTCCCTGTCTTCTCTCCCTTCTACCCCTGTCGTCTTTGCATTCCTAGAGAACACAAAGGGGTTGAAGCTATCTGCCAGAAAGCTAAGGTACAAATTTGGGTCTAATGCACTTTTAATGTATTTAGAGGAAAAATTAAGCCTCTAATAGCTGTAAGAGAAGCACTGCTACCATAAAAATGTTTTTGAAATATTTCTAGTATTTCTAGCCTTCTCTGCTCTCTCCCCTCACCCACTACCAGACTGGTTCTAGGGAGAAGAACTTGGGTGCAGGAAGGAAGTGGAAGGATAGGAATCAAGTGTGCAGCTCTGTCTCAGGCACGGAAGCAGAGCTGTAGCAGAGAAGCTGCCTAAGAGACTGTTGGTGCTTCCCTGCTGAGAGCTGTGCACCAGGGTGTGCGCTCACACGTTTCCATCAGTGTCGGGAGCCAGTAGAGTCTGTGCATTCACAGTTCCTACTTGCAAACAGCAGAAATTGACTGGTTGTCTTAGTTACTTTTTTCTCATTGGTGGGACAAAATAGCCAACACTCATACTTAATGGAGGAGGTTTTATTTAGCTCACAATTCCTAGAGGTTTCAGTTCATAGTTAGTTGGCTCCAAGGCAGGGTGGCTTCACAGAGGACAGCAGTTCATGGTGAGCAGAGACAGCAAATGTAACAAGAAAAGAGGAGAGGGAAGAAGCTCTTTCTGTCCCTTGTATCTAGTCAACCAGCATTGGGGTGGTGCTAATCTTGTTGGTGGACCGATCCAGCAGTCACCCACCTGTAATCCTGGCATTGCACCATGTATCAGTCACACACTGTAGATTCAGCCACCTCCCAAGAAAAGCTAGGACCATGTGAGGATTTCGGGGCATCTAGACACAAACCATAATACTGGGTAAGCAAGAAAGAAGCACATGGGAAGGATGGTGGTCAGGAGCTTGAGATGCTAAGGGAGAGGGTAGGACACCATGGTGGAAAGCAAGTTAGAAACCAAGGTGAGCAGAGCCAGTTTCCAGCAGCCCTGGCTACCTCGTCCCTGCCCCAGCAAGAATTTTGGACCATTCCAGATGCTTTTGCTACACAGCTGGGGTTCAACCAGCAGGCAGACAGACCCTCGAAGGCCCCCTTTCTGGCCCCCAGAAGGGAGGAGTGGGGTTGGCAGAATCCCTGCCAGCCATCCACTTCCTGTGCCCTTCATGAGAGGGTGATTCCATTTAAAGCCTGGACAACATAAACCAATGTTGACAGACCTGTTACCTTTGATATAGGGGAAATTTATGTGTCGGCATACACACTGGTGTATGAGCTCTTTGGAAACACACATACATCAGCTTGCTGGCACATAGTTATTGATGAGTCCACTGCAGACAAAAGTCTTTTCCATGCACATCCTTAGACGCCTGTGGTTCTCTAAGTGGGTTTTAGCTCCCTAAATGGGGCAGGTAACAAACTACTTTAGTTCAACATTTTCTGGGTCACTGTTAAAACAACATAGCTTAAATGGAATTTATTCACAGTGCTGTTATATCAATATATTCTTTATTATTTTAGGATTAGATTTCTGTGTATAACAAGAATGTTGATATTGTCTTCAGAGAGGATTTCATTATTACCATTCTAGAATAGGCCTTTTATTCCTTCACCATCTCCATTTTCTCCTTCATTAACTAAGAGGCAAATTAGACTTGCATTTAGCCCATGTCTGCCAAATATTATTTTTAGAAGCCTTCTCACCTCTTTGTCAGCCCTTTGGGATCTTTTTCCCCCTTAACTCTAGTTTGCCCCCTCAGTCCTTGCAATCAGGACCAATGTCATCCCAATATTAGTTCAATGTGTAAAACAGATTGTTTATTTGCTCTAAGGACAGCAAGTTCTTTTTAAGCTTGAAAGTGCAAGGAAAATGATAGATGAAAAAGACTGATAGGTTTATATCTTCAGCCGTGAAGTTCTGTATCTCAGGCAGTACTGTGAAACAGTTATGTGACTAGTGAGGAAAGATATTTGAAGCGTAACAATGTAGGGATTTATATTTTCAGTATGAAAAAATGGTCAGGAAAATGAACAGTCACTTCTCAAAAGAAGTTGGGTGACCAATGTGGGAAAAAATTGAACATCAGTATTAATAAAAATGGAAATGCCACATAGCTGTTTTGCTTGTTAAATTATTGATTAAAAAATTGTTTGGTTAGAGAGGGAAAAAAGTGTGCTTGTACATTTGTTGGGGCAGATTTAGCATCACCCTTCCAGTGTGTTGAGTACCATGCACCTTAAAATGTATCTAGTTTTACCCAATAATTCATTCATAGTTTAATGCAAGAAAGATAACATAGGCAGAAAAGACATAGATGAGTAAATGCTCATTAAGTCCTTAGTTAAGGTACAGAAAAATCAGTCTACATCTAATAATAGTTTAAATTGTACATTACATTTATTTGACTGACTTTGTATGGCTGTTTAATCATAAAATATCAAAAATTAATGTCTACCCTATGACCCAATTTTTGTTTTAGAAAGTAAGTTTAAAGGATTTGTTGTACTGGCCCCAACCCTGGGGCGCACTGAAACGGCAAATGAGACTGGGCATGGTGGCACGCACCTATAATCCCAGCTCTCGGGAGGCTGTAAATAGGCGGATCACTACGAGTCCTGTCTACTAGTGAGACCCTGAACACCCTGTAGACCCTTCTCTAAAAAATACAAAAAAAAAAAATAGTAATAATAATAATAATAGTAAAAATAAAGGATTTGTGCATGCATTGAAAAAGAGGAAAAAAGCTAATCCATATATATTAAAGGCATTTTTCTTTGGGAAATGGACTATAAGGATACTTTTCGTCCTTTGAGTTTTAAAATATTTTTCTAAAATTTCTTCTCTGCGGGCCAGGGAGATAACTCAGTAGAATAAGCGCTTGCCTGGCAAGTGCAGTCCTGAGTTCAATCCTTGGTACCGCAAAAAATATGTAAATAAATAAAATAAAATAAAATTTATTCTGTGCATATATATTCTCATTGTAAAACAGGAAGAAAATGGTAAATTCTACTGCAGGAAATAGCATATATTGCTGATATACATATCAGCAACATTCCTTTTGTGTTCTTTTCTTTTTTCCTGCAGATAACTCGAGTTTGCACCCAGTGTTGTTTTGGCTTTTGCATTTTTCTATATGTGATATTTTAAATACAAGTGACCGTTGAGAGTTTTTTTATTGATGATACTTTAGATAGTTACTTAGCTTGTCTGTGTTCTGGCAAATTGAGACCGAGTGGGTCAGTAGCATTGATGTCTGTCCTTAGCGTTTTCTGCCTTGCTCTCAGGGCTCTGAAATTCCTTTTCAGCGATTCATAGAAAGCAGCCTGTGCTGGAGCTCGGAGGGCCCCATTCTAGTAGGCTGTCAGGATTACTAGTTCTTATTTATTGATCACTTTTTATACCAGATCCTGTGCTAAACATTTGCTTTAGAAAAGAAATTATGCCCACCACGCTCTCATTTTGATGTTAAAAATGCTTTTAACAGCTTCTGTGCCATTTGTGTCTCCTAAGCCCCAGGTAATTTTCCCCAACCCTGATGTTCTGTCTGAAGCTTTTTAAAATGATGGTGATTGGATTGAAAGAAAGAATGATATAGTCCTTCAATTTATGTTTCATCAATGATGGTGTTTCAAACATCACTATTTACAAAAGGGGAGGTTTTAAAATTAGCTTAAGCTGAGTAGCCGAAACAGTGGGCCAAGTGAATGAGCTAGATTTTTTTGTGTTTTTGAAAAGGCTACAAAAATTGGCAGAGCTGTTCTTGGAAGGGCCTTTTGAAAATCCTGAGCTTGCTGGAAGACGGATGAGCCCAGGGCTCTAAGTCTGGTATTGTTGGGCCAGTCAAGCTGGGATGGTTGTATTGACCGGAATGCTGCTGCTGAACCACATGGAGCTGAGCTGTTTGCTTTCAGACTTAGCTGTTGTTTAGACAAGCAGGACTCTTTATTCTTGCTCAGACCTGAGGGAGCTGAGCCTCAAGGTTGAAAAGTAGAAAGGGGACATAAAAAAAGTACTTTCTCAACTTAGATTTCTCTCGTCTGTATTGACTTTCCTTCAGGATTGCTTTGTTCTTTGTACTGTTTTTTCTCTGTCTGCTGCCACAGGGCTTATTCTTCTAAAATTTATTTCGTGTTTTCATTTTTTCACTCTTTCTGCTTCACCAAGAAAACCCAATAAACAACACAAGTAATAAAAAAAAGCAGCAACATCAGCAGTAATACAAAAACTTGGTATACTTTGCTCCAGAAAGGAAGAAAAAAAAAAAAAAACTTTCAGGGGAACTGTCACTTGCTGTTGGGGACACAGTCCAGGCTCCCTGGAGGTGTCTTGGTGGAGCCCAGCATTTATCAAGCGCCTCATGCTTATCACCTTTATGAAGCCAGCATTTATGAGTGTCTACTATATGTCAGCTTTACAAGCCCTCTTTTTACAATTTTATTTATTTGTTTATTTGTTTGCTTGTTTGGTACAAGGTCTCATTATGTAGCTTGGACTCGTAGTAATCCTCCCATCTCAGCCTCCCCAGCATGCCACTACACATTTTCAGTGGCCAGCCTGGCAGCACGGCATGTGGTGCCTGGGATCAAACCTGGGTCCTTGTGCTTGCCAGGAAGGTGCTTAGACCACCAAGCGATCTCTCCAGCCCAAACCCAACATTTCTTGTCTACTGTGTGTCCACTTCAGGAAACCAGTATTTATTGAACGTCTACTATGTGTCAACTTTGACAACTGTAGAAGGTGGAGCCCTTCCAAATTACAAACGGGGAAACTGAGGCTCTGAAGTCCCTGGACTGGAAGGTGCAGATTTCAATTTAGGTCTGCTTAACTTTGCTTTTTAAAAAAAATTTTAATCTCTATAAAGAGAACAATTTAGGGGTCTGGGCCACCAAAAACAGTGGGAAATATAACTTAGTGATCAGGACTTTGAGCTCATGGGAAAGAAGGTAGGTCATGCTTATTTCCTGTTATCTCTATGTGGCCCAAGTATCTACTCCATAACTGTAACAAACTTACAGCTTTATGAAAATTTACATATGTACAAAAGGACAGCCCCTCCTCCTCACAACTTCTTGTGAACCTGAGTCACTTCACCCCTGGGAACCAGTTGTTAAACAGCAGTCTTTAGAACAGTGGCCTGAATGTCAATCTTTGAAATAGTGGCCTGGAGTTTTCTAGAAGCTTCTTTCTGTTATCTTTGACACGAGTGAGCTTTTTATCCCCATGGTGCCTTTTTAGTTTTGTGCACTTAGACTGTTGATAGTAAAACTTGCTACTGGATTATGGTGTGGGAAATTTTAAGATTTTCTAATAAAGGCTGGTGAACTTGCCTGTTGTAGAAATACAGATGCCCCCTGCCTGGGTGTTCCTACAATGGAGAGTAATGTTGAGTCACACATTGCACTGCCAGCTTTTCTGAAGGTGACACCTACCTTTGTTCATTTTGGGTTAAAAGGAAGCCAGTATTTGGAATCTCCTATGTCTTGGTACCACGGGAGGGGAGGAAGATTTCTTGCTTCATGAAGTGGAAGGTACACACTTCCTACCTTGAATGGAATTTCTGCTGTCATTTTCTTTAAAAAAAAAAAATCACAATTTAAAAAGTGGACAAAAGTTGTTACTAAGCCCATTTCCTGTGTTAAAGTTTTTTTTGATGTGATTGTAGAAAATAGAAGCATAAAATATTAAGTCCATCTAAGCTTGAAAAGAAACCTGCAGTGTTGGATTTGCACATTGGCCTTAATTGGCCCAATTGACCTTTTCTGCTGTATTTACAATTGCCTTGAAATTGTAAGCAGATGTTTGAAACCCATTCTTTAATAGGTCTCCCACATCTGTTTCACCAGTGCTGCTGCCCACCAAAGCAGCTGTAATTAGGGAGCACCTAACACATACATCTTTCCTTATGGACCCAATCGATCAGATTTCTCCCTGCGGTATTAACGTCGACCCTTATTCCTGCTTTTATTTGAGTACATTTTGCATTATATTTTCTTATACAGAAGAACAGTCTGCCAGCCCAGTACCAAAAAAGAAGATAGTTATTCTAAATAATGAATTTCTAACATGGTGTGTGTGTGTGTGTGTGTGTGCGCGCGCGCGCGTGTGTGTATAGTCACAATAAATGAGAAACATTTTCATGGGCAAATGCAAACCCTTAAAGATGCATGAACACTTTTGTTCTGTCTTTTTTAAATTTTTATTTATTTATGGATGGCACAGCATGTGGTACTGGGGATTGAACCAGGTCCTTCCACTTGTCAGGCAGGCATGTAGACCACTGAGCTATCTCCCCAGCCCAACACTTTTGTTCTTTCTTGCTGTCTGTGGTTCTAACTTGAAGCTTCCTACAGACACATCAGAATAATATGGAATAATATGGAAATTTTAGAAGGTGTGAGGAAGCTTTCTTTACTCCTTTATTTACTTTTAAATTAACACATTTTGTTTCTTAGAGGGATTTTGGGCATACAGAAAAATTAAACATAGAGTATGGAATTCCCACAGACCCCCTCCTAGCCCTTTCACAGCTCCAAGTTTGACCTGTTGTCTACCTTGCTCATTATTAATGTGGGATACAGTGATTACCATGGACTAGCTCATGGTGATAAATTGTCAGCAAAGTCCATCACTAGGGCTCATTCTATATATCATACGTGCCTTGGGTCTTGCTAAATACAGAGTGACATGTCTCCGCTATTGCAATGTCTTACAGAAAAATTTCACTGCCCAAATGGCAATTTTCACTATGAGACATCATTGACTGAAATAGTCTTGTGTGATGATAACAAAATTTATGTAAAACTTTGTTTCATGTGTAATGATCCAAACATTTGACATTTTAGAATTCAATGTAAAAAATTTCAAAGACCTTTATTTTTTTACATGTTCTTTATTTTTAAACTAAAATTGCACATATCTTACAAATTTTACTAATACTAATATGACATGACATATGCCCAATATTAGAAAATCTCTAAGTCAGTGGGATTCATTGTAGTTGCTTACAAATACATTATTTTAAAAATAATTTTTAAATTTTTGTTTTCATTAGTACATGTTTGCAGTACATAATGATTACATTCATGTTGGGAAGTTGGCACATGTACACAACACAGCTAATTCTTTTCACTTCGCCTTACCCTGTTCTCCTTATTCCCATCCTTTATCTCCTGGCCTCCTTACAAATAAATTATTCTTTAAAGAATTGATTCTTGGCCTGGCATGGTGGAACAAGCCTGTAACCACAGAAGTCTTGGAGACAGATCACAAGTTTGAGCCAAACTTCAGCAGCTTAATGACTTAGTGAGATCCAGTCCCAAGTGAAAACTAAAGGGCTGGGCATGGAGCTCAATGCAGAGGCCCTGTGTTTAACCTCCAGTACCAGAAAAAAAAAATTTTTTTAAACATTTAATGGATATTTCTTTTAGATGCTTTGCCTAAGGAAAATGTGTTTAACTGTTGTGTCATCTCATCTGTGTATCCTGAAGATTCTTTATGGAGGGCCACCAAGTCTAAACCCATAAAGCCTGGCAGGAAAAAGTGTCCAGACTCAGGCCTGCGGAGGGCCTAGAGAGATGTCAGGCTTGGCACTGCACAGGGAAACCATTAGCAGGCGAGGTGCTGTATCCTGATCAGTGTCTTCTGACGAGGGCTAGGCCACCGGGGATTTGGGGCCTTTTGGAGCCCAGGTGATCTGGACTTCCCTGGTTCTGTGACCTTGAAGAGAAGAGTCTGGTGGAAATAGATGTTTCTAAAAGCTTTGCAAAAGAGACAAGGTAGTGTATCACTGGAGGGTAGCACTTGAAGTTTCGCACCCTGCATTCACTCGTGTAGCCAGATCAAGAAATGGGTTGCCAGCGCCTATGGTCCCTTCCCATCACTGTAGCTCCTTCATGGGGCCATTATTGTGACTTAACACCATCTTGGTTCTGTGCCTTTATAAATGGAAACATACACTGTGCACTTTTTCTTTCACTTGTTAACACCATCACTTTAGTTTGTATTAGGTTATCATTTTTTGTTTTTGCTTTGTTTTCTGAGGTAGCATCTTACCATACAGTCCAAGCTTAATTCCTCTTGCCTCAGCCTCAGAGTTCCAATATCACAGACTTATACCACTGCACCTAGCAGTAATATTTCTTCTTACATGTATAGAAATTCATATGAAACAATGAGTTCTGGGTTGCAAAAGAAGTTTTTTTTTTTCATACCTGTTCATTAAGCACATACACTTTTTGTGTTTTGATATCTTCCTCACCTATGTTGTGATGGGGCTAGTTTGTTCATTCTCATTGTTGAGGAACATCACACAATTTGTTTGTCTGGTCTATATTATTGATGGGCCTTTGGGTTTTTTCCAGTTTGGGGCTCTTAGGAATTGTGCTGTTTAAGAATCTGGCTATTTTCACTTCAAGATATACTCATTAGTGAAATAAACCAGACACACATGTGTAAATATTGTATAGTTTCCCTAGTAT
>NDGN011294609.1:0-10141 GCA_002564285.1 Tympanoctomys barrerae
AAAAAAATACAAATAAAACAAAACACAACTAATCTAAATAGATGTCATGATTGAGCTCTTGCACCAATGTCAATTTCTTTCTTTCTTTCTTTTTTTTTTCTTTTGTATTTTAGGGAAGGGTCTATAGAGTGTTCAGGGTCTCACTGCTAGATTAGACTCTGCCTGTTTACAGCCTCCCAAGAGCCAGGATTACAGGCATGTGCCACCACACCCAGTCTCAGTGGCCGTCTCAGCCTGCCCTGGGGGCAGGGCCAGCACAGCAGGACAGGGATCTAACCCCCAGCCCCTGAGCCTGCTTGCGGTGCTTTACTCTGCCGAGCTATTTGGCCGGCCCTTCAATGTTAATTTCTTTTTTCATCAATTTTCCCTTGTCCAATAGGATGCCAGGATCTGGAGAGTTGTGTGAGAACAGAAAGAGAACTTGGTATTAGAGTTTATTTTTAGAAAAGATGAGCTCAATACCTGGTACCAAAGAAACCCAAAAACTAACCAACCAAGCAAACAAAAAACAGGAGCTCGTCCATGTCCACTTTCTTCTTCAAACTACAGCAAAATACAAATTTCTGAGTGGAAAAATAATTGATGATGTTCATTGTCTTCTTATATTATCTATTTTCTACAACTTCATAGATTACATTTATGTTAGGCAAAAGTATCTTTGTTAAAAGTAATTAAATATCTCCCCTTAGAAAATATTTTAAATGCGACAAGCTTTATTTTTAATTGAGAAGGCATTTAAGATCCACTTACAAAAGATATATACACAGGGCCACTACCCTAACAGGCTGGGGCACTGTTCTGCGGGCAGCTGTTGACATGACCCTGTGATGCTACTCTCCTGCACCTAGGCAGAGCCATCCAGGGCCACCAGGCTGACCGCCCACGTCTCCTGCAGCTGCGATCAGAACAGACGGCGGTGGATCCCCAGTGAGAAGTGCTCCAAGCACGCAGCTGCCGGGGCGGACGCAGTGCAAGGCTCTACGGCCTTCTGCTGCGGCCAGGGGGGCAGGAGGGCGTGTCCTGAGAGGGGTTACGGGGGTCAGCTCCCCACCGTGTCCCTGGAGCTCACCATACGATGACCCTCTGGGCTTTGGCCTCCTGTAGGGGTGAAGGCAGCGGCCAGGGAGCATTTTGATGCCACAAACTCTGCTCCAGCCCCATTCCGTCCAGACAGGGGCTGGGGACAGAAAAGGGGCTGGCTCGACTGCAGGCAAAATAAAGCAGAGAACTGAGTCAAAACCACCCGAGTCAGAGCTCCCAGAGCGTCGCAGTGCCAACACGGGGGCTTTGCTGCTTCTGTCCCTGCCCTGCCCTGCCCCACCTCCCTGTCCTTCTCTTGACCCTCAACCTCCCCTGAGGACTTCTGGACAGTGAGATAGGTCAGCCCATGTCCTGTTCCAGGGCAGCTTTCCTCTGCCTCTTACGCTGAGGACAATGCCAGCCAGCTCTGTGCAGAGGTCCCCACTAGGCCTCATGGGTGTGGGAAGCAGAACCCACGCGGCTCCGGCTTCTGCCTGCAGCGCAGGACTAGGCGGGACCCAGGAGAGAGCTGAGGCCTGGCTCACAGGATGCCCCGGGCTTGGGCTCAGCCCGCCCTCGGCCACCGGCTGCTCTGTGTGGCTGGAACGTGGCCTTCCTGCCTTCACAGCCGAGCTCCGGGCTCCCACCTGCAGCCTCAGGGCTTCTTGATGGACCAGTTCTCAGCTTGGCACTGGCCCCTCCGGGCTCTCTTGCTGACCCCTCAGAGGGTCCCCCTCGCCACGAGCATCCACCCACTTCGAAGCCTGGCTCAGTCCGAGGACCTCCTGCCAGCCCCTGGCAGTGCAGGGCCCCGGGCCCCAGGCCCACCCAGCAAGGCTGTGCCTCGACGAGGTGTGGGGTGCTTCCGGGTTCCCCAGAGAGGAAACGTGCCCTCTCAGTGCAGGCCTTGGGCCACTGGCAGCAGCACCAAGTTGCCAAAGGCAGCTTCCGGGTCACAAGCCCCCGGGGACTGGACTATCCGAGGACAAGGTCCCGGATCTGCACGGTGGCGCACTCCCTTGGCACGGCTTCAGCCTCCATATGCGTATGAATTTCATACTCAGAAATCATGGAAGTACAAATAATAAATCACTATAATAAAGTCTATAGTAAATTATTTGATTTACTAAATTATTATTCATTATAACTCACTGCTCTACAGAAGGAAGTGCATAGAAGCAGGTGCAGTTAGGTTCTGTAATGTGGTGAGCTTTACTTTGTGTACCTGGGACACATTATAAAAGGGAAGACTTCTGAGGTGGCTGATTCGGCCTCTGCACCTCCCAGCCGGCCTGTTCCCAGGGCATCTGTCTTTGATTTACACACACGCACGCACGTGTGCACAGGTTATATGGCTGTTTTGCATGTAAGCCTTTGCAGAAATGGCTGAAATCCTCTGGCGTCTCTCTGCGTTGCCCTTTCCCCACTCAGCGCACGCGCTGCAGGCCTCCCCATGTGCTGGGACACGGGCCCGCGTCTCATCCTCAGGGCACAGTGTCCTGTGAAGGGATGGACACCGCTTCAATCGCTTGTGGATTCTGTGGCTGGGCTGTGGGACATCCTCCAATGACCCAAGTGTTCCATAAGGACTTAGTCCCCAGTGTGGCCTCTAGGACGCCAATTGGAACTGAAAAGGGGCCCACAGGAGGCCCTGGGACCTGTCTCTTTCCTGTCCTCTCTCTGTCTCTCCAGCCCCATTTCAGCATGCTTTCTGTACCAGGCACTTCCTGTGTGACACGTGGCCTCGCTACAGGTCCAAAGCAGTCTAGGAACCAGAAGAACTCTCCTCTCTCTAAGTGGGTTGTCTCCGGTGTTTGTCACCTGAGCTGGTAAACACAGCTGACATGTAGTTTACTTGAGAATCCCCTCCCTGCACAAGTGGCAATCTAGTGACCATGCTGGAACGCACCTCTGTGTGCCAGGTGGATGGGCTCCTTCAGGGCAGAGATCATGCCAGACTGGGAAGTGGGACCGCCAGTCCTGGCAGGATGAGCGTTTCAAATGGGGACAGCTCCAGCCAAGCAGTGGCAGCCCGGCCATCTCCTGTACCGTCCAGCTCAACCCCTGGGCTGTGGGGTTGAGGGCATGCTTTGGAACCAGAGCTTCTGGTCTAGACTGGTTAGAAGCCGCTCGCTAGGCCCGGCCCAGCCCAGCGGCACACACAGGCCTCCTCTGCTGCTCACGACTCTGTTCATTCCATCCTCACCTTGGTGACCACAGAGGCGGGGCTGCCCATGGGGCCGCAGAGAGGCCTTGGCTGAGCTTGGACAACCACAAAACAGCAGTCTCAGGTTCCAAGCCAGTGTCTGGGGCTCTCAGCAGCAGAGACTACTCAGATGCAGGCTGCTCTACCAGATACTTAAGTGGACTCATCAGTGGAAATGAGCTCCGTGGAGAAAGTGATAGGACTTGCACTGTGACCAGCCTGTTCTACAGTTAAAATTCATGCCAGGAGCTTGATCCAGAGGTTTATGGAAGGTCTGACTGGAATTGCTGTGGTAGAGACAGAAACTTCTGGAAGTGCAACAGAAGCACTATTAAAAACAAAATAGAACAAACAACGCCAGGCAAACTGTGGGCATGTCCCATGGATAAGCGCGGGCCCATGCACCAGCGTTTCAGTCCCCACCATGTGAGGTTCCCTGGCCTGGGGCACGAGGACGCTGGCATGCCGCCCCCTCTGATGGAGCTCTATGGGGGTCTCTAGGGTTCGTTCTCATGGTCCGCACTGAGTTAGACAATAGTCACAGTCCTCCTCGCAACTGTGCTTGACAATTTTTTTCTTTGACACTTTCCACAGAGAGAGAAATGCGTGACTTTTCCTGATAAACAAACAGCCAAAGGTGTTTGGGGTAGGTCTGTCATTTTCTGGTGGTGAGACACCCCGAAGTAAATTAATTAGCAGCTCTTCTGCTAGTTCTAAAATATTCTCTGACCTATATAAATTCCTTGTTATGTCCTTATTATGGCTGTGTCTAGATGTCCCTCATGTGGCCGCAGGTGGGGCTTTTGCAGAGGTAGCCAGAAGTACGTGACATGGATTGATTCATGGTTCAAGGCTCAGGGGCACTAGGATTAGGGTGTGAGTGCTGCCCGCCCAGAGTAGCCTGGATAGACATAGGGGTAGGGCTGGGGAGATAGCTCGGCGGTCCGTGGTCGGGCCTGCCTGGCAAGTGCAAGGGCCTACTTTCAATCTTCTGTACTGCATGCTATGCTAGCCCTGGAACTGGGCATGGTGGCGCACGCCTGTAATCCCAGCTCTGGGGAGGCTGAGACAGGAGGATCACTATGAGTCTGAACTGCACAGCGAGACCCAGTACCAAATAAATAAATAATTTAAAAGTATACATATATAAGGGTAGAAAGAGCTGTGGCTGTCTCTTGTTGCTTTGCTTTGGCCCAACATGAACCGCTGCTCCTCTACCCCTCTGCCACACTATCCTGCCCGGGAGCCAGGGCTGAGCCCTCTATAAACTGTGAGCTGAATAAACCTTTCCTCCCTTAACTTGTTACTGTTGGGTATTTTGTCTCAGCAATGAGAAAAGTACCTAAGCCAGCCCCCTCCTGATATAAGACGACTAGCAGACACACACCCTGGTGACAGAGGAGGGCGCAGCCTAGAAGAGCAGAGGGGCGAGGGTATTGTCCCGAAGACCCCCGAATTCATCCTTGGCCCCTGCTTCGGTGCCTCCTGGGAAATGTTCTGCAGGCCTGCAACTGGTGAAGGAACAGGAGCTGCTGTGTGTCCTTCATCATCCTTCCAGATCTCTCTGCTTTCTAGAAAGTAGTAGAGGAACATCAGGACAGCGGCTTGGCTGCGTTTTAGGAGAAGCCGGCAGGAAGGAGGCCCGTGTGGGGCTGGCGGTTGCCGCCCCAGATGGATCGCTGTGCTTCTCTGCTTAGTTTCCTCTTACAAAATATCTATGGCATGGAGTTGTGTCACTCGCCGAGGTCAGTGTGCACATCGTGACTCTGGTTCGTTCTTTCAACAAGTACTTAAGGAGCGCCCACGTCAGAGAGCAGGGCTGGAGCTACAGTGGCGAGCAGAGGCCAGGGTTTCAGCCTTCACCAAGTTTCGGTTCTCATGGATACAAAAGCTCTTTGAAGCAGAGCTGCGTGCTGGGCGGAAGCCATCGGCACAGCCGTCCCTGGAGACTTTTCCTCCAAGTCCAAGATCCCTGTTCTTCCATTTCTATGCTCAGTTGGCAGTTTCCTGTGAAATCTTGGTGGCAAGTGGCTAGCACCCTCCTTGAGGGAAAGACCGGGCTTGGAGATTTCGTATCCCCAGGGCCCAGCAGGATGGGGTAGCTGGCTTTGAACACTGAACTCAGCCGAGGCTTGAGAGTCCCTGAGCTTTCTCCTCTTCCGAATGGCCTTCTACCTAGGACAGGTTACTGTGCGTGTTGAGTGAAATAATGATGATGATAAGAAAACTGATATTTTCCTCTCAGAGCTGACAATGAGGGAAACGCCACTGTAGAAAAAGTACTTTGTCTGATAGCAGTGACGTCTATGGTCTGGGCTGAGTTTATGGATATTTGGTTATAGCACATTAAATGTGCCCTAATTTGTATTGTCTAGTGATTTTTTTCCTCCTTAGTTCATGACAGGATTTCACCTCCTAAAAGCTCTGAGCTAGGCTCTTTGGTTGATCTTGTTTGGGGTAGTGTCAGATACAGCTCACTCTCATTGGTCATATAAAAAAAAAAAACATATTATTTTCTCTGTTTGGATTGGAGTCATTTTCTGTTTCTTCTCCTAGCTCTTCTCCCATAAATACACCCTTACCCTGGGTGACTGAGGATTTACTGTGTGAGAAGCTCAGGGATTATCGCAGGAGCTCACACCCTCCCTCCCTTCACAGATGGGATCTACTAATTGGCACCAAGTCCAGGTGTTGGGCCTGCAGCGAGGGGCTGATGCTGAGCAGGCCGAGAGTTTCCTCACCTCCATGAGTCCAGTTCCCACAGACCAGAAGGGCCTCGGAGTCAGGGCGGGAGGCCCCGTGCTGGCTGGCCAGAAGCCCTTGTTCCTTGCTTCTCTCTCCACACCATCTCTCTTCTGTTCAAAGAGTCTGAGAGGACGCTGTGAGGACAGGACAGGCCTCAGTTGGTCACTCTGGAGAATTTGCTTCTTCAAGAAAGGAGTGCAGGATGGGGGCTGCTGGCGCAGCTCATCCCATTCCTACCAAATCTTTGAATCACTTTCAAAAATCTTCCTGATTTCTCCATCTTCCAACATTGCCCTGTTAAGTGAGCCCTTCTAGACAGAAGGTATTTCTTTAACACTTCAGCAACTAAAATGGTTACATTTGGGATCTTAATTACTGGACTTCTGGATCTTGAAACTCATTTATGTATTCAATTTCTCGGTACAACCACTATATCAGTGTGTGCTGAGTAATCCCCATTTGGCTGTCAGGCACCAAGAATACAGTGGTCAAAGATGGACTTCCTGCCTCAGAGAGGAGCTTGCCCGCCAGAGTGATGGAAAGAGACAGCTGTCATGGTATCCATGACAGAAGAGCCATGAGGGATGCGCTATGAACAGAGGGAGAAAGCAGGCTGCCCCATCCAGACAGAGTCAGCGGGTAAGACACCAGAGCGGCGTCCCAAGGGGACTTGGAGGGAGGTAAGCAACAAGGGAGAGACAGACATCTGGGGTGGATCCCCCCGCCCAGTGGCTGGTTACTTGGAAGGGTTTCAGAGAAAAGACAGCTCTTAGATGAAGGTGAGCTGGACGGAAGAGCAGAGCACGGCCCTGGAGAAGTCTAGCTTCAGTGGTCGGCAAGCCTCTGCCTGTTCCACGTCAGGCGTTGGTCCCTACGCACAGCACAGGGTAGGCCATGTCTCCAGGGCAAATGGAAGAAACAAGTTAACCAAATAACTCCTTAGTTTTCTTTTGTTGGCTCAGTCAGTTATTTCTGCTGCAAGAGAAATGAAGGAAGAGTTAATAAATAGTCCTGGAAATATGAGTGCTGAGGATTTCACCTATCACTAGTATTATGAATAAAGTAACTGTGTTTTCTGCATTATGTAATTATCAGTCCTCTCCCCTGCCTAAAACAATTTGAATAATGTCTTCTGGAAGGGCCCCAAGTGGCATGGCAGGGGGATCCACTGGGGGAACCGGCTGCAGTATGGAGGGACCAGGCGTGGCGCGGCTGGCGCCAGTAGGGAAGAATAGTACCATGCTGAAGGAGCTTTCCAGAGTCAGGTAGGAGGCTCAGAAGCAGAGGCAGGAGTGAGAGGCTCACAGAGACAAGCAGTTCTGATCTGCATGAGCTGTGCTCTTGGCCCCTGAGCTTCTCCTTCGAGGTTTCGGATTCCTTAGGCGTCGACTTCTTGGAGTTCAGCAGGCTCTGGGTGCATTCCTCAAATACGGATTGAGCACCTACCATGTGGCGACTCTACCCAAGATGCAGGGAATGTGAAGAATAATAGGAGTTCACTCGAGGTCCCTGAGTGGGGACAGAGAGGATGACTCACCATCTGGCGGAGTGGACTGACGGGTGAGCGCAGCGTACTCTTGGGCCCCCGGGGCCAGCTACTGTGGTTTAGATGGGCAGGAGTGGGTCCCTGAGGACATCTTGGAAGCTTAGTACCACTGTAGTGTACAGAACATACAGGAACCTTGGAAAGGACAGGGAGAATGAGGGCTCTTAGGGCACTGATGGAGGGTTAGGGTACCTCTCCTGGGATCTCCGAGCTTTCAGAAAAGTGAGAAGGCCTCTGGGAGGCTCTCTATCTTCCTGACTTGAGATAGGATCTTTCTCTCACACATGGTACCACGATTTCTTTTCTTTCTTTTGGAGACAGAGTCTTACTATGTAGCCCCGGGTGGCCTGGAGCTCATGGTGATCCTACCTCAGCCTCCCAAGTGCTTTGATCACAGGTACACACCACCACACCTGGCTTGGTCTCACTATTATACCACCATCAGCCAAGGTGTCCTCCCAGAGGCCAGCTGATGAGGCCACCTGCCCCTGGGCATCCAGAGTGAGCTCCTCTGCTACAAGTGTTGCCTTAAGATAACGAAAAACACATTCGCGTACCTGGGAGTCCCGTAACAGACCAGAGCGTGGAGGGCATGCTGGGCAGAAGGCTTAGGATTTCTAAAGTCCTATGCCATAAAGCATGGCGGAAAGACATTGCTCGGTGTACTGAATTTGGGGTTGTAGCATTAGTTTCAGCTTTTCTAGAAGTAACATCATAAGGTAAGGAGCTAGAACTTGGGGGTTTTAAAAGAAGCTTTTCTATTGCTTTCTCATGTTCTTGTGATAAAGCATCCGAAGTGCAAGAAGATAAAATGGTCACCTTTAAAAAAACTTTTAATACAAAATATTCAACCATGCAAAAAATTGGAGACAATTACGACTAAACTCCTTCATGTATTACTTGATTTTGTTTCTCAACACCCCCACCATATGCAAATTTTATGTTTTTCTCAAATATTTTAAAGCAAGTTGTGGACAACATTTTATGCCATCAATAAATGTTTCAGTATCTCCATCAAAGATAAACTTTTGAAAATATAATACAGCATATTAAAATTATCCTGACTAGCTCAAATAATAAATTTATGGTTGTTTTGTTCTGAGCAGACTCTAAACACAAGCCAGGCGTGGTGTAGCACCACTTTCTGTGGGATTACACAGAGAGGATCTCTAAGCCCCTGCACTCTGCAGTGACTCCTCCCCCTTGCCCGCTACTGTGTACTGTGCGTTTCCAGGAGGAGAGGGAGAAATGGTTCCGGAGTTCTACAGCCTGTCTCACATTTGGTCTTGGCTGTTGTGTCATGTAACTTGTTCTTCTACTTTCTGTTCCCTGCATTTTCTCTACATTTGATTCTTGCTAAGATAAAGGGGTTTTTGTTAGACAAATTCATAGAGAGGCTATGTACTTCTGGATATCTTGCTTCTAGTGTATTAAAAATTGAGCAACATGTTAAAGGTGTTGTCAGCCTGCCTACCTATTACAGAGAGCTCCCTGTCAACCTTACACCTAACAGCTACTGACAGCCATCAACAAGGCTTCTCGTTATTTTATTCGATGCTGCAAAGGGTAGGGCCCTCATGCTACTGTGCCTGCGGCCTCCACTAGCTGAGGTTCTCTTGAAAGGGTTTCTTGCTGCTCCTCTGAGGTGCAGCACGTACGATGAAGGCAGGATAATTGCTTGAGTCCTTCCCTACTCAGTTTTTGACTAATTGTAGTCATAACGCTTTTGATATTCAAAGCATCCTCTCCTGGCCAATGGAAGTTCCTTCAGGTCAGATTCTGGGTCCTTTCAACCTCAACCCCGGGGGTCTTAACATGTCTCTTGCTTTAGGGAACAAAAGGCACCTTTCCGATACATTAATTGGGCTTGGGCAATTCTCACTGCGCCTGGCTTTCTCGCCTCTGCGTGGTGAGTGATGCTGCATATTAGCTGGGTCAGACAGGAAAGCAGGCATCGCACGCGGCCTCCGTTATGCACAGAACAGGAAGTCTGGAGCGGGCAGCTGTTAGCACTTTCTGCAGAGCCTGTGAGCGCCGGAGCCAGCTCACTGTGATTCTCTCTCCTGGCCTCGTCATCACGGCTCTGAGAAGGCAGTCCCATTCCAGGCGTCGTGCCCACAGCCAGGCCAGAAGGGAAGGGGAGACCGGGCCAGCTGCAGCTGCATTTCTATCTGAGAAGAACAAAAGCTCTTCCCAAACCCATTGCCCTGACCCACAGCTGAATTCCACCCAGATTCATTGGCTGGAACCAAATCATACGTCCAGCCTTTCTTGCAAAGAGGCTGGAAAAGTGAACCATTAATTTTGCTGGTCCTCATCACCCAGGTGGGCGAGGGAGTGAGGGCTGAACCGGAGGCAGGCGTACTATTTCCAGGAGACCAGTCTTGATTTTTATCCTGCATTTATTACCATTTGTTATTTTTAGGTGTCTAACAACTCTGATTTTGAAGTAGAGTGGCAAAGCAGAAAGAACTGTGAGCTGGAAAGAGTAGGTCTTTATTCACTAGCTGGCCCCCAGGAAGCCAACGGAGATGTGTTAACCCTGGTGCCTGGCAGCCCATCCCAGCCCCATCAGGCATTAGATAGCACCCTCGGCTGCAGGGCTGCACGCCATGCACCCAGCC